>JAYEPQ010000010.1:11443988-11698988 GCA_036321105.1 Dracaena cambodiana
TAAGATCGGCTTATATTTTATTTTTGCTACTGCTAAGTCCAAATTCAGTGATTTCAATTGATTGTTCGCAATGTGGTGCCCATCTACTTTCACTAGGTGTTATTGAATGTTTTACACGATTCCTAGTGCTTTACTTATATGCTTTACTTCTCTTAGGGAACTCTTATATTATTTATTTATTTATTTATTTGTTTTGTACAGTGTTACAAGAGAGTACTATAAACCTTTATACTTTTAGTTAGGATTTTACAATAAACAACAAATGTGCCGTACAAGAAAAAAATGTAATAAAATTCATGGGGTTATAGAGGAACTCGAAGAAGGAACTGTACATATCTTTTAGGAGGTTTACATTCTTGAGTTTGTATAACCAAACTTAGGGACTTAACCATGGAGGTTCTAGGTGATCACTGGATCACCATTAGTATATAGGGTTGCGCGCTTGGAGTTTAGACTCATCAGTATTCATGTTCATTAGTACCTAGCAATACGTCCTGGAGCAGTACCAGGAATCATAGTCGTGGTCTCGGGTATGCACTAGATACTTGTAAAATATATGGCACACTATTTCTGACAATTCCAAACAAATTAACAAAAAATATATAATATGATGTCATATTTCACATGCATGTTCATTTTTTTTATAAATGACACAAGATTATCCATGATATGTGTATATAGATTTACCCATTGACCATCTTCATCCTCAAAAAAATTACAAATTAACTAATGTTCTATTTATTTCTAAATATATACATTTTGTTGATACTATCATTATTTTATTTTGTTTCATATTCTATTTATATATATATATATATACATAGCGTGTCTGTGTATTATTATTTTCTTTTTGTAGTACTTACTAGGTCGTTCTAACGACCCTGATTTGGCATGTCCAGATAATTTGTAGGATACTGAGGAGGACCCACCATAGCTGAAACAACATTTTCAGGGGTTAGCAGACAATCAGTAGTATTTCCGTTGTTAAGCGCCATTTAGAGAATTTTTATTCATTTTATTCTTTCATACTATTCCACCCATTTAGTTTGTAATTTCTAAGACCCGAAGTTGAAAGTTGTAATAAGTGCAACCCTTCTTTGGATCCTTTAATGATCGATTTATTATTTTGTTGGAACAACAAGAGATTGTTTATTATCTTCCTATACTCTTTCAGTGCATGTATATGTAAGTGATTTAGTGGCAGTAACATTCAATTTATTAAAAGCACTTTAGACTTGGCATATTTATTTATAATACGTCGCTGAACGTTACATGTATCTTACGATGCGGGGCGTTACAGTTGGTATCAGAGCCAGCTTCGGCATTGGCTTCTGGCTAGATGTCTCTATTTAGGATTACTGCCATATATACATATGTACAAAGTACAATTACCGTTGATTCTTGTCCTTGTCCTATTTCTTGGGTTCCATACATCATTCCGATTATTTTTCTAATCTAACCCAAATCCCTTATCTTTCAGAGAAATGGCCAGCCATCGTATCACTCCCTCCCGTATCCCTCCACAAGCCGAAGATCCTAACATGATGTTGTTGCTTAAGGGACTTATTAAGAACCAATAACAACAGACTGAGATATTGCAACAGGAGTTAATAGCTTCGAGACAGAGAACGGGCAGTGTGGCGGACTTCAGAAAGTTGAATTCATCGTCTTTTTATGGAACTGAGGAATCTATAAAGGCAGAATAGTGGTTGGTGGACACTAAAAATTTATTGGGTACGGCATGAGTAGTGAATAGAGACTGTGTGGAGGTGATCAAGATACAATTTACGGACATTTTTCGCACATGGTGGTTGGCCGAGGAGAATCGGTTAGCAAAACTGATAACATGGAAGGTTTTTAAGGAGAGTTTCTATACAAGCTTCTTTCCCAGACGACATAATGGGATCTGGATCAGCAGTTTATCTATTTGAAGTAAGGAAACTAAATGGTAGATGATTACGTGGCAGAATTTGTCAGACTGAGCAGGTTTGCCCCATTGTTGGTGGCTCAGGAAGTAGATAGGGCCCGAAAGTTTTAGAATGTGTTGAACTTTGAGATTCAGGAATGCATAGCCACCCTACAATTTGAAACCTATGCTCAGATTTTGAATGTTGCTAAAGTGCAAGAGCAAATAGCGGATAGGAAGAAAAAAATTCATATAGGGTCGCAGAAGATGAGTATGGATCAGACGACAGGAAGTACTGGCAAGGGTACTCTAGCGCCACCACAGAAGCGTTAGGTTACATAATAGGATCACAATGTGGTTTGCAACTATTATTTCTGATCCGGACATGTTCAAAAGGACTACAAACGAGCCCACAACTTGTGTCTGGCAAGTGGCTCGATGGATCATCATATTGGAGGCTGTCTATGGCAACAAGAGACATGTGACATTACTAGAGCATCAACACCATAGCAACAACAACAGAGGCTTCCAGCACTCCCTCAACAGCAAGGTTACCGACGACGCCTCAGCAGAGACCTACGGGACCTAACTCAAGGGGTTCCGCACTTGTCACTCAGTAACAGGCTTTTCAAAGGACTCAAGCAGTGGGGAACCAGAGGTTTGGACATGCTCTTACACTGACGTCAGAATAGGCCAGTGAGAACAGTTATGTGTGATATGTACTATCTTAGTGTATGCTACACCAGCGTTTACATTACTTAATTCTGGTGCATCTCATAGTTTTGCATCATCTGCATTTGTATTCCGCTATTGCATTCCTTGTGATAATTTATCTGTGGGTTGGAACATTAATACTGGGAATGGTTTGATTTTATCTAGTAAAGAATGTAGATTGTGCCCCATAGTTATTTGTGCAAAAGAGTTCTATGCGAACATTTTGGTAATTAACTCTACGGGATCTGATATCATTTTGGGAATGAACTGGCTAAGTACTTTTCATATAGTAATAGATTGTAGGAAGAGAAGTATAATATTCAAAATTCCTAAGTATCTGGAGTTTGAGTTTCTTGGTGGTAGTAAATATTTGGAGCCAGCCGTGTTTAGGGCAAAGCCGACAGAAGGAGTTCTCACAGTTTTAGATGCTCAGGATATGCGGACTCCAGTAGTGTGTGAGTAATTGAATATTTTTCCAGAAGAATTGCCTAGGTTGCCTCCATAGAGGTGTAGATACCAAAAAAAAAAAAAAAAAAAAAAAAAAAAAAAATCTTTTTTTGCTAAGTGGGCACACCCGCGGGTTGCACCCGCGGGATGCAGCCCGCGGGAGCCCCCACGGGTTGCCACCCGCGGGAGAATTCCCGCGGGTTGCAACCCGCGGGAGCCCCCGCGGGTTGCCACCCGCGGGAGGATTCCCGCGGGTGGCAACCCGCGGGGGCGATCCCGCGGGTTGCAACCCGCGGGTTGTTTTTCGTTGTTTTCCGTTGTTTTATTTCATATTTTATTTTCCTGATATCCCGTGATCTGCTTTTGCAGGAGGAATCGAGCCGGATTTCAAGTCTCTTCGGTCTATAAAATGCAGAAATTTAACCGGAGAGGGGACTTTTGACTTTGGGACTTTTGGATTGGGGGAAGATCCTTTCGGGAAGAGTCCAATTTTCCAGAGTCCAAATATCCAGAGAGGAGTTCCTCAATTCAGAGAGATCGGATCGTCAACGGAGTACAGAAACAAAGCTCCACCGCTGCCAGACCCACAAAAATAAAGGGGAATCGAAATCAATCGATCCCCATTCTTGTAATCTCGATTTTCTATTTTGTAATTTTTCTTTTATTGCTGTAATTCAAAATTAAATTGGCATATAAAGGAAGATTCAATTTTTCGGGCAAACAAGAATTGGCGACCACAGTGGGAGTTTGGGCGGCGCAATCCAATCTTTAAATTTTTTTTTCGGAGCCTAGGCGTCATCGCCGGGTAACGATAAATAAATGTGAGGCGTCATCGCCCACCAAAATTGACAAGACGTCATCGTCTGTCAAAAAAAAAAAATTATGAGGCGTCATCGCCCATAAAAAAAAAAAAATTGAGGCGTTATCGCCCAAAAAAAAAAAATTGATAAGACTGGATACAACTCCAGGATGCAACCCGCAGATGGAATCTTGGGACCCGCGTGGACGCAACCCGCATATGGAAGCACGGGATGCAACCCGCAGATGGAATCTTGGGACCCGCGTGGACGCAACCCGCATATGGAAGCACGGGATGCAACCCGCAGATGGAATCTTGGGACCCGCGTGGACGCAACCCGCATATGGAAGCGCGTGATGCAACCCGCAGATGGAATCTTGGGACCCGCGTGGACGCAACCCGCATATGGAAGCGCGGGATGCAACCCGCAGATGGAATCTTGGGACCCACATGGACGCAACCCACATATGGAAGCGCGGGACACAACCCGCAGATGGAAGCGCGGGCGCGGGACGCAACCCACAGATGGGTGGGACCCATCTGGGTCACCCGCACTTTTCTCCCTCTCTCCCGCACAAAAAAAAAATAAAGAATAAAAATAATATTAATAAAGAAAAAAAAAAAAAAAAAAGGAAAGGGTGTTATCGCCCACAAAAAATTGACAAAGTTAAAAAAATAATAAATATTAAAAAAAAAAGGAGAAAAAAAAAACATGCAGTATGAGTGCTCTACCCATGGGTTGTATCCAACGGATGCACCCGCGGATGCCAAAAAAAATAAATAAATAAAATAAAAAAAAATTAATTAAAATAAATAAATAAAAAAATATTAAAAAATATATAAAAATATAAACAAAAAAAAGTAAATAAATAAAAATAAACAAAAAAATAATAATAAATAAAAATATATTTGCAAGGCCTCATCGCTTACCAAAATAAATAAATAAATAAATAATAAAAAAATAAAATGCTAGGCGTCATCACCTAAAAAAAAAAAAAGGACATCATTGCAAACAAAAAAAAAGAGAGATAAAGAAATAAAAATGTATATATAAAATAAAATAAAATAAAATAAAAAATGATGAACCGCCCAACGCCGATAAGGCTACGGGGAGAGAATAAATTTCTCTCCAACCCCACCATACTGGGGGTAAAAAGTATGAATTACCCAACGCCGACAAGGCTACGGGGAGAGAATAAATTTCTCGCCAACCCCACCATACTGGGGGTAAAAAGTATGAATTACCCAACGCCGACAAGGTTACGGGGAGAGAATAAATTTCTCGTCAACCCCACCATACTGCGGGTAAAAAGTATGAATTACCCAACGCCGACAAGGCTACGGAGAGAGAATAAATTTCTCGCCAACCCCACCATACTGGGAGTAAAAAGTATGAATTACCCAACGCCGACAAGGCTACGGGGAGAGAATAAATTTCTCGTCAACCCCATCACATTGGGGGTAAAAAGTATGAACTACCCAATGCCAATAAGGCTACGGGAAGAGAATAAATTTCTCGCCAACCCCACCATGCTGGGGGTAAAAAGCATGAATCACCCAACGCCGACAATGCTACGGGAAGAGAATAAATTTCTCGCCAACCCCACCATGCTGGGGGTAAAAAGCATGAATCACCCAACGCCGACAAAGCTACGGGAAGAGAATAAATTTCTCGTCAACCCCACCATACTGGGGGTAAAAGTATGAATTGCCTAACGCCGCTAAGGCAAAGGGAAGAGGAAAAGTTTGGTATTTAAACCCAAACGAAACTCTCGACAACTCACTATGCTGAGGATAATAGCATGGCTAGCCCAACTCAAACGGTAGTTGGTAAAGGCAAAATCAAACCCGTTGATAGCTGGGGGTTTGCTAAAAATCCCACGACAAATCTGTCACAACAGTATTCTTATCCGAATATAAGAATACATCACTGCCCTAAGCTGCTAAGGCAAAGGGAAGAGGAAAAGTTTGGCATTTAAGCCCAAACGAAATTCTTGACAACTCACCATGCTGAGGGGAATAGCATGGCTAGCCCAACTCAAACGGTAGTTGGTAAAGGCTAATCAAATCCGTTGATAGCTGGGGGTTTGCTAAAAATCCTAATCAGATAAATCTCCTGTCACGTTAAGATTTCACCTCTGACAGCAAAACTTTTCTTGTCATTTTGGTCCAACAGAGCAAGCGACACTCCAAAATATTAGTCAAGTTAAAATCATACCTCTGACATCACAATTCAAAATCAAATGAGATAAGATCCGATTAAATCCCCTGTCACGTTAAGATTTCACCTCTGACAGAAAAGAAAATTCACACTTCATCAAGTCCAATATTACAACCTCTGATGAACGTGCTTTTGATATCGTTAAGTTGAAAATTACCCCTGACGAAAATCATCTCCCTATCAAGTTAACAGTTACCTCTGATAGTCCGATTCCAAAACTAAATATGTTAACCGTCACCTCTGTTTAGTCAGCTTGTCCCTATCACGACCAGATCCTCTGAATAGGTTAAGCTCCAAGACACGTTTAATGTCACCTCTGTCTTTTCCTGATTCGTCATACTAGATGTCACTGAACGATTAGGATTAAAATAAGTAAGTTAATATTATACCTCTGCTTGACCTAAAATAAGCACGTTAACATTATACCTCTGCTTGTCCTCTAATGAGTACGTTAAAATCATACATCTGCTTGTTATGGAATAAATAAATATATTAACAGTTATCTCTATCGACCAAATCTTTTAAAAGGTCTATAACCAAAATTAAAGAATCCAAAGTATTTTGAAATTCAGTACGGTTCAATATAGAACTTCGAAAACTTTGGAGGGGGTTATGTAGATACCCAAAAAAAAAAAAAATCTCTTTTTTGCTAAGTGGGCACACCCGCTGGAGAATTCCCGCGGGTTGCCACCCGCGGGAGGATTACCGCGGGTGGCAACCCGCGGGGGCGATCCCGCGGGTTGTTTTTCGTTGTTTTCCGTTGTTTTATTTCCTATTTTATTTTCCTGATATCCCGTGATCCGCTTTTGCAGGAGGAATTGAGCCGGATTTCAAGTCTCTTCGGTCTATAAAATGCAGAAATTTAACCGGAGAGGGGACTTTTGACTTTGGGACTTTTGGATTGGGGAAGATCCTTTCGGGAAGAGTCTAATTTTCCAGAGTCCAAATATCCAGAGAGGAGTTCCTCAATTCAGAGAGATCGGATCGTCAACGGAGTACAGAAACAAAGCTCCACCGCTGCCAGACCCACAAAAATAAAGGGGAATCGAAATCAATCGATCCCCATTCTTGTAATCTCGATTTTCTATTTTGTAATTTTTCTTTTATTGCTGTAATTCAAAATTAAATTGGCATATAAAGGAAGATTCAATTTTTCGGACAAACAAGAGGGAGGTGGAATTTGCTTTAAATATTATACCTGGTACAGTACCAATTTCCAAGGCACCTTATCGAATGGGACCTGTAGAGCTGGCATAAGTAAAAAGGCAATTGGAGCAATTGAATAGTTTGGGTTTCATTTAGCTGAGTACGTCATTGTGGGGAGCTCCGGTTCTCTTAGTAAACAAGAGTGATGGTAGCAAGAGGATTTGCATTGACTATAGAGAGTTGAACCAAGTCACCATAAAAAATAAGTATCCGATGTCTCAGATTGATAACCTGTTTAATCAACTTAGCGGAGCCAAGGTATTTTCTAAATTAGATCTTAGATCTGGATATCATTAAGTGTGTGTAAAGGCAATAGACGTCCAGAAGACTGCGTCCAAAACCTGTTATGGTCACTATGAATTTTTAGTGATGCCATTTGGTGTGACAAATACTCTAGAAGTATTTATGGATATGATCAATAGGGTGTTTTCACCATATCTGGATCAGTTTGTGCTAGTTTTTATTGATGATATTTTGATTTCTTTTAAGACTCGAGAAGACCACGAAAAACATTTGAGGACAGTGCTGCAAACTCTAAGGAAAGAGAGGTTTTTTGGAAAATTGAGTAAGTTTGAGTTCTTGTTGGACATAATATTCTTTCTTTGATACATTGTTTCGGACAAAGGAATTTCAGTGGATCCCAAGAAGGTGGAGGTAGTGAATGATTGGCCTATTCCCAAGTCAGTGATGGAGGCGAGGAGTTTTCTTGAACTGGTAGGATATTATCGGAGATTTGTACCGGACTTTTCCAAAATAGTTGGACCTCTTACTAAATTGATGCCTAAGGATGAGAAGTATATGTGGACTGACGAGTGCAACAAAGCATTTGAAGAATTAAAGCAGAGATTGACTACTGCACCAGCACTAGCGGTACCAGATGGACCTGGAGGGATGGTGGTATATAGCGATGCAACAGGAAAAGCGTTATGATGTGTCCTTATACAAAATGATAAGGTGATTGCTTATGTCTCAATACAACTCAAATCTCATGAAAAGAATTATCTACACATGATTTGGAACTGGCAGCAGTTATCTTTGCTTTGAAGATTTGGAGGCATTACTTATTGGGGGATAAGGTAAAAATTTATATAAATCATAAAAGTCTAAAATACATATTTACCTAAAAAGAGATAAATATGAGGTAGAGAAGGTGGTTAGTATTAATGGCTGACTAAGATATAGATTTGCAATATCATCCTGATAAAGTCAATGTCGTACCAGACGCATTGAGTAGAATACAAATGACTATGTATCTTATACAATAGAAAATACTTAGTAGAAGAGATGATAAATTTGGGCCTAGAAGTGATTATGCCTGGGACTTTGAAGCAGTTGACGGTGATGCAAATTTAGTCTAGTTTAAATGAGAAGGGCAAGACAACACAGACAGGGTACAGTCAACTTCAAAATATTCGGAAACAGGTGGAGGTAGATTTAAGGTCAGATTTCTCAATTCATGTTGATGGGTCCCTTCGATATGGCAAAGATTGTGTGTACCCAAGGAAGATGTTAGGCAGGAGGTGTTGGAAGAATCTCACAGTTTCGCATATTCAATACATTAAGAAAGTACCAAGATGTACAAAGATTTAAAATAACAATTTTAGTGAAATGGAATGAAGAGAGAGATGGCCGGTTATGTATCAAGGTGTTTGGTGTGTCAGCAGGTTAAAGCCGAATATCGCAGAATAGGAAGATTTCTTCAACCACTTCCTATACCAGAATGGAAGTGGGAGAGAGTAACTATGGATTTTGTAATAGCACTTCCTTGTAGCTCCAAAGGGAATAATGCTATTTGGGTTATAGTGGATCGCTTCACGAAATCGGCGCACATTATACCATTTCGTGTAGGTCAGAGCATGGAGATTTTAGTATATTGCTATATCCGAGAAGTGGTTAGATTGCATGGCGTTCCGATTGAGATTGTATTAGACAGGGACACTAGGTTCAGGTCATAATATTGGATGAGATTACAGGAAAGTTTGGGCAGTCGACTGAGTTTTAGCATTTCTTATCATTTAGAGACGGATGGACAGTCAGAAAGAATGATACATATACTGAAAGATATATTGAGCGCATGTATGATGGACTTTGGTGGGTCTTGGAAAGACCACTTGCATTTGGTGGAATTCTCATATAACAACAGTTATTAGGCGAGTATTAAGATGGCTCCCTTTGAAGCATTATATGGGATGAAGTATAGATTGCCGTTGTGCTGGGATGATGTGGGTGAAAGGGAGTTTCTTGGGCCTGAGTTGGTAACTCAAACGGTGGATAAGATCAGAGTGGTGAGAGAGCATCTAAAGACAGTACAGGATCAACATAAGAGTTGTGCAGATTTGTATCGGAGACCTTTGAAATTTGAGATTGGTAATAAGATGTTTCTTAAGATATCACCAACTCGATGAGTTATTCGTTTTGGTAGGTGAGGAAAATTAGATCCATGATTCATTGGGCCATTTGAAATTGTGGAAAGAGTGGGAGATGTGGCTTACAAGATGGTGCTACCCTCATCTTTAGAAGGTGTGCACGATGTGTTTTATGTATCACAATTGAAGCGTTATGTTCTAGACGCAAACCATGTTTTGGATTATTCGGAGTTGAAATTAGATATAGACTTGTCCTTCGATACTAGGCCTGTCGTGATTCTAGATCGGCAAGAGAAAATACTGAAGAATTGGTCAATTCCACTTGTTTTTGTTGCTTGGGACCGATAATCACGGGGAGATGCTACTTGGGAGTACGAAAATGATATTCGAAAGAAATACCCTTACCTCTTCACCAATGCAGGTTAATCATTCTTCCCTCATTCACTTTTAAATTTTGAGGACGAAATTTTCTTCTAAGGTGAATATATTGTAACACCCCAGTATTATAAAATCAAAAAAATTATTTTTCTTAAAAGAATAAAAAAATAAAATAAACATGATAGTAATAATAATATTATTATCTAACAAATCTCGTTTTTTATTATCTTGAAAAATTGTGTTTATCCAAATACTACTTAACTAGATAATGACAAATTTAGTTAATTTCGATTTAGTTAATTTTAAACTTATCCTATATAATATTACCTTAACTTAAATATCTAAATAAAAACTAAACAAATTGAATAATAACAAAAAAAAAAAAAAACAAAGAGGGAGGCTTTTCTCTGTTGAATGCAGAGAAGAGAAAAAGGAGGGGAGAGAGAGAGAGAGGAGAGAGAGAGGAATAGAGAAGTAAAGTAAGGAAAGAGAGAAAAAAGGGGGAAAAAAATTCACAATCAATTTTCGGAGCAGAATTTTGAGGCAAGTACTATTTCACTATTCTCTTGGATATATTTTCTTTTATAATGAAATCTAAAAATGAAGAAAGTAAATGGATAACTCTAAATTTCTCTTGTTTTATTTTGCCATTCATGGACAATATAATTTCCTCTCTCTCTCTCTCTCTCTCTCTCTCTCTCTATATATATATATATATATAATTTATGAGTAATCAAAATTTTCCTTTCCTTTTGTCTTAGCTACTTGTCAATATATAAATATATAAAAAAGGAATTTTTCTTAGTTAATTGATAAAGTGATATTAAAAAGAAAATGTAGTTATCTGCATTGTTTGTGTTGGCAATACATCTTGGTTATTGAATAAAAGCTGGACAGAGAGTAAAGTTAGAGTTGAAGTTGTGGTTGTTAAACACTAAGAGTGCAAAGGATATTGAATTATTGAGCATAAACTAAATGTAGTAGTTAGGGCTTGAGTAGCTTATGGACTCATGAAATTTCCAAACTGATGCTTAATTTGTAAGCTTAAGTCAATGTGGCTTCTCTGAAGGCCATGCCACCTTTAAAATATTGTATACTAAATACTAGAAAGACATAGATTTTTAGCAGGACCATGCTATATGTGGTGTTTTCTTTCCTTGTTTGGACTCGGATGGTTTCTCGGTTTAAGGCTCATGTCAGTTGACTAATGCTTTCCAGGGTTCACATTTCTAGTTTCATACGTTTCATAATTAATCGAATGCCCTTCATTTTTTTTTCTCCTTTCACCTCCTTTAATTGTCATCTCTTCTGTTAGATTAACAAGTACCATATTCTTTTTACTGTCTAAATCCAATCTGTATCTACAATTGTGATGTATTAGCCTTTATATTATGCTAAATCCAAACATGCTTTGACAAATGGATTTAACTTCTCTTGGGTTGAAAAAAATAATTGAAGGCAATTGTTGTCCTCTCGCTTCTGAAGTGCTAGTGGTCACATGGCTAGCAAAATAAAGTCCGAGTACCTATAAATTAGTCAAGTACACTCTCGTTTAACTAGTGTTCTGTAAACCTTTCTTTTAAATTATAAGCCTGTCACTGGAAAATGAGTTGAGTTCTATGATGTAAGGATTGAGAGTCTTTTTCTAGCTTGTGAGTCATTATGAACTTGAGGTGAGATTATCTAATTTTTAGGATTCCATATACATATTTTTTTATATAATCAAATGAGAAATGATGCTTGACTTGCTTTTGATCATGCTACATTGTTATCTTTTACAGATAAATATAATGATAATAAGATCGGCTTATATATATTTTTTGCTACTGCTAAGTCCAAATTCAGTGATTTTAATTGGTTGTTCGCAATGTGGTGCCCATCTGCTTTCACTAGGTGTTATTGAATGGTTTACACGATTCCTAGTGTTTTACTTCTGTGCTTTACTTCTCTTAGGGAACTCTTGTATTATTTATTGATTTCTTTATTTATTTGTTTTGTACAGTGTTACGAGAGAGTACTGTAAACCTTTGTACTTTTAGTTAGGATTTTATATTAAAATCAAATGTGTCACACAAGAAAAAAATATGTAATAAAATTCATGGGCTTATGGGGAATTCGAAGAAGGAACTGTACATATGTTATAGGAGATTTATATTCTTGATGTTGTACAGTCGAACTTAGGGACCTAAGCATGGAGCTTTTGTGTGATTATTCGATCGCCATCAGTACATAGGGGCTGCGCGCTTGAAGCTTGTCTCATCAATATTCATGTTCATTAATACCTAGCAGTACGTCCTGAGGCAGTATCAGGAATAATGGCCGTGGTCTCGGGTATGCATGAGATACTCGTAAAACATGTGGTATACTATTTTTTACAGTTCCAAACAAATTAACAAAAAAATAATAATATGATGTCATATTTCATATGCATGTTCATTTTTTTACATATGGTACAAGATTATCCATGACCTGTGGATATAGATTTACTCACTGACCATCATCATCTTCATGAAAACTGCAAATTAATTCATGTTCTATTTTTTCATAAAAATATATATTTTGTTGATACTATCATGATTTTTAGTATTTTACTTAGTTTCATATTATATATACACACACACACACACACACACACATAGCGTGCCTATGTAATATTATTTTCTTTTTGTAGTACTTACTAGGTTATTCTAACGACCCTTATTTGGTATGCTCAGATAATTTACAGGATACTGAGGAGGAGTACCCACCACAACTGGAAAAATATTTTGAGGGGTTAGTAGACAATCAGTAGTGTTATCGTTGAAAGGCGTCATTTAGAAAATTTTCATTTATTTTATTCTTTTATACTACTTCATCCACTTGGTTTGTTATTTCTAAGACCCGAAGTTGAAAGTTGTAATAAGTGTTACCGTTCTTTGGATCCTTTAATGATCAATTTATTATTTTTTTGGAATAAAAAGAGATTGTTTATTGTCTTTGTATTACTCTTTTAGTGTATATGTACGTGATTTAGTGGCAGTAACATTCAATTTACTAAAAATATTTTAGGCTTGGCGTATTTATTTATAATACGTCGCTGAACGCTACTTGTATGTTGGTATGTAGAGCGCTACATTAGTTCTGTTCACCACTGTATACTATGCTTGTGATCTCCTATGGCGACCTCTTCTATATACTTGGAATGACTTCCTCTCTCATAGGTACACTCACCCACTTTTCTTTTTATATATTCTACACTTCTCTGTGATATTTTCACAAGCACGTTATATGCATCAATTGTTGAAAATAAACTACTTGATTTGTCGTTCCAAAAGACCTACCGAGTGTTAAGTTAGTTCATATGTGAGTATAGCTCACATCGGATAGAACAAAAAAAGTCTATGGATTTAAATAAAAAGTTGCGGCCTTGACCTAATGGCTTAAAATTTTGGGTCAAACTACTTCTCAGTTTTGTGTTTAGGCCCATCATACTCCCCGTTGGACCCGGTGTTTCTCCCCAATGAGTATATACATGATGGGAAGAAACACCGGGTCCAATGGGGAGCATGATGGGTCTAAACACAAAACTGAGAACCAGTTTGACCTAAAAACTTAAGTCATTAGGTCAAGACCCCAATTTTGTATTTAAACCCATAAACTTTCTTTGTCCTATCTGATGTGGAACTATACTCACATATAAACTAACTTAACAATCTCCCCCTTCATTGTGTAACTTAACTTTAGCAACCATCCACGTGGAGGCAGACACATGGGAAACCAAACCCAAAATTAACCCGACCAACTTAACTTTGGAAACCATCCACGTGGAGGCCGACACGTGGGAAATCAAACCCAAAATTAACTCGACCAATTCAAGCTTCAAACTTCGGCTTCACTCCCCTTTAGGCCATAACCTGGCCCATTGACCCGACGATAACTTGGTCTGAAACTGGGCTCTGATACCAATTGTTGGGGAGAAACACCGGGTCCAACGGGGAACATGATTGGACTAAATACAAAACTGAGAGCCAGTTTGACCCAAAATCTTAAGCCATTAGGTCAAAATCCCAACTTTGTATTTAAACCCATAGACTTTCTTTGTCCTATCCGATGTGGGACTATACTCACATATAAACTAACTTAACAATCTCCCTCTTCATTGTGAGTATACCAACTTAAGTTTGACAACCATTTACGTAGAGGCAGACACGTGGAAAACCAAACCCAAAGTTAACCCGACCAACTTAACTTTGGTAACCATCCATGTGGAGAGCTGACACGTGGAAAATCAAATCCAAAGTTAACTCGACCAATTCGGGCTTCAAACATCGACTTCACTCCTCCTTAGGCCATAATCTGGCTCATTGACCCGACAATAATTTGGTTCGAACCTGAGATCTGATACCAATTATTGGGGGAATCACCAGGTCCAACGGGGAGCATGATGGGCTTAAATACAAAGCTGAGAACCAGTTTGACCCAAAAGTTTAAGCCATTAGGTTAAGGCCCCAACTTTGTATTTAAACCCAAAAACTTTCTTTATCCTATCTGATGTGGGACTATACTCACATATGAACTAACTTAACAATCTCCCCCTTCATTGTGAGTATACCAACTTAACTTTGGCAACCATTCACATCGAGCCAGACACGTGGGAGCCAAATCCAAAGTTAACCCGATCAATTTAACTTTGGCAACCATCCACATGGAGAGCCGACACGTGAAAAATCAAACCCAAAGTTAACTCGACCAATTCGGACTTCAAACATCGGCTTCACTCCCCCTTAGGCCATAACCTGGCCCGTTGGACCTGACGTTCTCCCCAATAATTGGTATCAGAGCCCAGATTCGGACCAAGTTGTTATCGAGTCAATAGGCCAGGGGGGAGTGAAACCGATGTTTGAAGTCCGAATTGGTCGAGTTAACTTTAAGTTTGATTTTCTACGTGTCGGCTCTCCACGTGGATGGTTGCTAAAGTAAAATTGGTCGGGTTAACTTTGGGTTTGGTTTTCCATGTGTCTGCCTCCACATGGATGGTTGCCAAAGTTAAGTTGGTATACTCACAATAAAGGAAAAAATTGTTAAGTTAGTTCATATGTGAGTATAGTCCCACATCGGATAGGACAAAGAAAGTTTATGGGTTTAAATACAAAGTTGGGTATTTGACCTAATGGCTTAAATTTTTGGATCAAACTGGTTCTCAGTTTTGTATTTAGGCCTATCATACTCCCCGTTGGACCCGATGTTTCTCCCCAACACCGAGGACTGCAAGAACAGCAAGGAGATTGATTGGATACATACAGATGCCAGTTCAAAAATGTCATGCAACAGTCCTAAGTTTCCCAGGTGCCAAATGAAAATAGGTGAAACCTCTCATTTGAAGTTGATACTCCATGATTTGACTCTCAATTTTTTTTTCTTAAATGCAAGATTAAATAAATTAGGTGCAAAAGAAACATCAAGAGACAATAGTACAACAAGAAGTCATCTTGTACAAGATACAGAGCATATTGATCATGAATCATGCTGCCTTCTCTAGGAGGCTGCATGCTATTACAGTTCCCCCCTCCTAATACTATTGTTACTATGAATAATGATGATGGTTATGGTGTTGATCCATCTCGCTCTTGACTTAAACTTTATCCCTGTTAGAACTAGAACTTTCAAAATGCTTCTTCTTGCTCTTCATGAAATTCTCACAAAATAACAAATAGAATCAAAAGAAAACAGATTAGAAATGTTGTATAATAAGGATAATCAAATAAAATAATATGGAAATTGAAGAATATGCACTAGATGTTGGAATTTTGTCAAGATCTCATGGAGCTACCAATGAACCCTTGATGGCTTTCATGGATGCCCATCGAAGAATGTATCAAAGCCTATATTGAAGGGCCGTCTCTGTCTAGACCCCTATCGATGAGTTTATTGACATTGATGGCAAGCCATCGATAGATTTGTTCACTGGTGGTGGGTCAATTTTGATTTTGGACTCATGAGTTGCCAAATTAATTCCTTCTCTAACTAGGGTTTGTGCTTAACAGCCACTAAATTATAAAAGGGCATTGGAAGACTTTTATAAAGCTTTTGAAGATTTTTTTTACAATTTTTGATAGTTTGTAACTCTGCCTTCATGAGAGAGAGAGAGAGAGAGAGAGAGAGAGAGAGAGAGATCTTGTGCAACTTTGATAGATTTGTGAGATATAAAATTTATATTTAAATATCATCAAATAATGAAGATTTGATCTGGCACATGGATATAGAACTTGCTCCAAATCATGTTAAATTCTAAGGTTTGAGTTCTCTTTGATTTGCTTCATTTATCATAGTTTTATTTTTAGTGATTCATTCTTATCTCATATTAGTAAAATCTTAATACTTCTTAATCCATTTGAAGACTTTCTCAATAATATCTCAATTAGTATTAGAGCATTAAATTAAGATTTGATTCTTAGGGTTTTGAGATTTGGATTTATTGAAGATTCATAAAGACGATAACTTCATTAGAAAAGATATTAGAAGTTTTACTTCAAGTCTTTTGGCAGAACCAGAGAGTCCACTGGAGTATTGAGGTCTTCAACAATTGCAAGGTCCAAGGTGATGAATACTAGGTTCAAAGTGGAGAAGTTTGATAGTATCAATAATTTTGGCATGTTAGTATGAGGTGATGGACATCTTTATCAACATAATTTGCAATAAAGATAAGCCTGAAAATATACTAGAAGCTGAAAGGCTAAAAAAAAAAAATGGAATGACAGGTAAAATAATTAGGTTTTGTCTTGCACTGGACCAGATGTATTTTGTGGAGAGGAGGTAAAAGTAAGGGATCAAGGAAGAAGCTTAGAGATAAACACATGACAAAAAATATATAAAAAATATATAGAATCATCTCTATTTGAAGAAGAAGAAGAAACTCTTTTAGTTTCAACATAACACACTTTTATGGCTAAACACTTAAAGGACTTTTAAATGATACTTATGGATTTGCAAATTTTGGATAATCAAAATTGATGATGTAGATAAAGATTTATTATTACTAAAATCTCTAACTAATTCAATTAATAATTTACCAATATTTTACCATAGAGAAAATTTAAAAATCAAATTTAAAGATGTTTCGATGAAAAAGGGATTGGAGTAGAGAAGGGAGTAATTTCCAAAGGCCTGGGTATTTTGGAATTTAAATGGATTATTTTAGATCATCAAAGGAATATTCATTGTTGTTAAAACTGACTGATAGCAGAGGGGTACTTTGTTTGATTTTTCAAGATTTGGAGATCGAATAACTATTATCATATTATGGAGAGCATTTTTCTAAATATTAAAAATTTGAATGGTATAATTTGAATAAATCTAACATTTAATTTATACACGAAGAAACTGCAAATAGTCTTTTTGTTGATTATTCTACTTTATTTCATGGTAGCATAGAATGAGTCACAATTATTTTGGTATCTTCTTTTTTTTTTTTTTTAAATGACTTTATCCCGTCATAGCAAGATAATATTGGAGAGGGTGCTTTTTAATTAATTACAGCTGTGTGTTGTCATTTGAAGGATTGTGATTCATTTCAAATTGAGTGGTAGTACACTGATACTCATGAGTTTTAATTTTATTTCTTACAAAGTTTCAATAGTTTATCAATAATGAAGACCGAGACTGAGGCTAAGGAATTGTGTTCCCCACTCTTTGTAGTTCCCTTGGGGGTTGATGTTTAGGGTTTGAACCTTCTCAAGTGTTAAAAATATATATAAAATAATTTTCCTCAACTCTTACTACAACTTCGGAGTTTTGGTGTAGTGGAAAGGACTTTCAACATGATATCAGAGCCATCACGTTTCTGATCTGTCTTTTCCCTCTTCTCTCTTCTGTTTCTATGTCTCACAATTCTCCACATTCTTCTTCAACCATAATGGCTTTCGAAGACACCTCTGCATCTTCCACTGGTCACACCACCATTCAAAATACCCAAGACCCAAATAATCCTCTTGTTACCATCAACACTACAAACATTACAAAACTGACCACCACCAACTACATCACGTGGAGCCTCCAAATCAGAAGTCTATTAGAAGGATATGATCTCTATGGCTTTCTCGATGGTTCTCATACCAGTCTCACACCAACTGTTACAGCTAATGGTGAGTCTGCTCCAAATCCAGCCTACACAACATGGAAGCGCTAGGATCGCCTTCTCTTCACTGCACTCCTTGGTGTAGTCTCTCTACCCATCCAACCTCTTCTTGCCCGCAACACTACCTCTCAAGAGGCCTGGACCGCCTTGGCTAATACCTATGACAAACCATCCCGTGGTCACATCAAACAGATCAAGTACCAATTGAAGAATTGTGTCAAGGGCTCCAAGATGATCTTCGAGTATATGTACTTTATCAAGAATCAGACTGATGAACTTGCTCTTCTTGGAAAACCTGTTGATGAAGAAGATCTCATTGATAAAATTCTTAATGGCCTTGGAAAGGAATACAAAGGAATTGTCGACGTGGTTAATGCTCGTGAAACGCTAATCTCCGTTGATGAAATTCATGAAAAACTCATCAACAAGGAGGCGTCTCTCCAACAATCACACACACCACCATCATTCTTTCCGGCCACTGCCAATCCTGTCAATCAACGCAACAAATCTTGGCGTCCTTCCACAACCTCCTTTCTCAATCAAGGACAGCAATCCAATGCTCCTCGTAATGATCATCCTCCACCACGTCCATATCTTGGGTATTGCCAAGGATGTGGTGTTCAAGAACACACTGTCAAACGATACTCCCTTTATCGACTTGTCAACACCCAATCCTCATCGACTCCATTGGCAACACGTCCACAGGCTCCACGTCCTATGGCAACCGCGTGCACACTTTGCATCTCTTGAGACCACCGACACTCCCACATGGCTACTTGATAGTGGGGCATCGCACCATGTCACCTCGAATTTGAATAATCTTTCACTTCACATTCCTTATGAAGGATCTGATGACGTTATGATCGGCGATGGTTCGGGTCTTCACATTACCCATACCGGTTCTACCACCCTTCCCACTCCTACTAGCACCTTTAATTTACATAATATCCTTTGTGTGCCTAACATGAAAAAGAACCTTATTTCTATCTATCAATTTTGCAATACTAATCATGTTGCTATTGAATTCTTACCCACTATCTTTCATGTAAAGGATCTAAGTATGGGAGCAATCCTTTTGATGGGAAACACTAAAGAAGGCATCTATGAGTGGCCAACCTCCTCTCCAACATTATCTTCTCCGCTCGTTGTCTTTTCCAGTGTCAAGACCACTTCCTCCGAGTGGCATTCTTGATTAGATCATCCATCATCACCTATTCTTCAGCATATTATGTCAATATTTTCTTTACCATATTCTATGTTACAAAACTCTCATTGTCATGCGTGTTTAAGCAATAAAAGTCACAAGCTTCCTTTTTCTACATCTACAATTGTTTCATCTCACCCGATATCATATTTTTAGATGTCTGGACCTCCCCTGTTTATTCTGTTGATAACTTTAAGTATTATGTTATTTTCGTTGATCACTTTACACGTTATGTATGGTATTACCCCTTAAAGAAGAAATCTCATATCTGTGATGTCTTTATTCGTTTCAAAGCACTAGTAGAAAATCAATTCAAACACTCCATTGTCACTCTTTACTCTGACAACGGTGGGGAATATCAAGCATTAGATCAATTTCTATCCCTTCATGGAATTTCTCATTTCACATCTCCCCCACATACACCTGAACACAATGGTCTCTCCGAACGTCGACATCGACATATTGTTGAAATAGGTCTTTCTCTACTCACTCACGCCTCACTTCCGCTCATATATTAGAACTATGCATTTGCAACCGCTGTGTACCTCATTAATTGCATGCCCACACCCACACTTTCCCTCTCCTCTCTTTATGAGTCCCGTTTCTACTCTCCACCAAACTACTCAAAACTCCGTGTCTTTGGTTGTTTATTTTATCCATGGATTCGTCCCTATTCCAGTCATAAACTTGAGTCACGATCCATCCCTTGTGTGTTTGTTGGGTATCCCCTCACCCAAAGTGCCTATCTCTGTCTAGATCCTTCCACTTCCAAAATCTACACATCCCGTCATGTCAAATTTGTAGAATCTGTCTTTCCATTCAAATCCATTCAAAGTCATTTTAGTCGTCCAAATCCAGAAACACTCCCAAATTGGTTTCTATCCGCGTCATTTCTTCCCACTATGGTTGCGCCACTCAACACATCCTCTACAGCCTAGCCCATGGGCTCGGATCCATCTCACAGCCAATCTCCGGTCGACCACTCCACATCCTCCATCCACCCCACATCCTCCGAAACTCCATGTCTCATAACTGACACCCCACTTCCTCTCAGCCAAACTTTAGTAGATCGAGCCCGGCCATCCGATCGCCTAGACTCCCCTCCTCCAAACCCACCCATCAACACCCACTCGTGCTAAGAACAACATCCATAGACTCATTCAAAAACTTAATCTTACCGCTACCATCACCTCGACCCATCAACTTGATCCGCACGCATTCACCCAAGCCCTCAAAGATCCTAAATGGCATCAGGCTATGTCTGAAGAGTATGATGCTCTTGTGCGGAATGAAACATGGGAACTTTTCCCCACTTATTCGACGCAAAATCTTGTTGGTTATAAATGGATTTTTAGAATTAAACGTTTACCTGATGGCTCAATTGACAGGTACAAAACCCGATTAGTTGCTAAAGGGTTCCATCAGCATCTCGGTGTTGATTATCATGACACATTCAGTCCGGTTGTCAAACCTACCACTGTTCGCTTGGTTCTCAGTCTTGCTGGTCTTTTCGTTAACTTGATGTCAACAATGTTTTTCTACAAGGTCATCTCTCTGAGTATGTTTTCATGGTATAACCACCAGGTTTTCTTGATCGTGATAATCCCACACATATCTGCAAGTTACGCAAGGCTATATATGGTCTCAAACAAGCACCACGGGACTGGTACCATGAGCTAAGACAATTTCTTGTAGCCTCTAGGTTTAAGAACTCTCATACAGACACATCACTCTTTGTCTTCAACACCAGCGGTAATCTAGTCTATCTCCTTGTGTATGTTGACGACATAATTATTACTGGATGTAATGTCACTACTGTTCAATAGTTTATTGATCTCCTTGGGAAAAGATTTTCCATTAAAGATCTTGGTGATTTGACTTACTTTCTTAGTGTTGAAGTTGCCACTACTTCTACTGGTTTACTTCTCTCTCAGCAAAAATATATCACAGATCTTCTCGCTCGCACAAATATGACAGGGGCCAAATTTGTCACCACTCCACTTGCCACCGAGCCAACACTTACAGTTCTTTCCGGCACTGCTTTGACAGATCCTTCTGAATACAGATCAGTTGTTGGAAGTCTCCAATACTTGTGCCTCACTCGCCTTGATATTGCATATGCCGTTAATAAGTTGTCTCACTTAATGCATCGACCTACTACTGATTATTGGAATGCTGTCAAGCGGTTGCTTCGCTATCTTTCTGGTACAGCTGATCATAGTCTTACCTTGCACCGTCAAACATCTCTATCTCTTCATGCCTTCTCCGATGCTGACTGGGCCGGTAATAAGGATGACTACACTTTCACCAGTGCATATATTGTTTACTTTGGTCGCAATCCGATATCGTGGTCCTCCAAGAAACAACGCACAGTTGCGCACTCCTCCACTAAAACTGAATATCGTGCTGTTGCATCTACAGCTGCTGAGTTACGTTGGATTTGTTCTCTTCTAACTGAACTTGGCATTTGTATTCCTGCTGCTCTGGTTATCTATTGTGACAATGTTAGAGCAATTCATCTTTGTTCCAATCCTATCTTCCATTCACGAATGAAACATGTTGCATTTGATTATCATTTTATTCGTGATCAAATACAAAGTGGAGCTTTACGTGTCACACATGTGTCCTCCTAAGATCAACTAGCTGATGTCTTGACCAAGCCTCTTCCACCCACTCGCTTTCAACTTTTGAGGATCAAGATTGGACTCTCCAACCGAGCTCCATCTTGAGGGGGCATATTAGAGAAATTAATTTATTAATTAATTAATTGTGTATTTCTGTAGGTATTTGATGTGATAATTTACTGCAAGCGTACAGTGTCGGTTGTAGCGCTATATAGGTCGTCCCACAGAGATCCAAGGTGTTTTGCGATTCTTACCATTCTTTTATTTCTAGTGGATTAACAAAAAATTCTAAGTTGGAAGGATGAGTTCTAAGTTCTAAAGATTAGCCTAGGATTTCGAATCCATTAGAATAATAGCCCAAAGTGAATTATCTCTTTCTTCTTATCTTTTTAATTATGTATGGTTAAGTAATATATTAAAAAGGTGATCTTTTTAATTTGATTTTAATTAAGTTCCCCTAAATATGACTTATCAAGTGATGTGCAAGTATAGATCATCAAAGATAATACCTTTCTTAAAAACAAATCATATCAAGTAGAAAATCACATAAACAAAAGAAAAGAAATAAACTTCAAACCCTAATCTAAACATAGGCTATCAAAAGACTGAACTTAAGTATAAACTATCAAAGAAATTAGATTTACAAGTTTATCCAATTTAATTTATTTATAGGAAAATCTTGTTAATAATTCTAGAAATAAACAAAGAATATGAATTCCAAATCTCATCTAAATTTAGATTATCAAAATATTAATTAAGCATAATCTATCAAAGAATTATGATTTACGAACTCTATATTTTATTTATTTATAGAAAAATCATAACTTTATTTCTTTTTAGAAAGAATATGAGATAAATCTATATTAGATCTATTAAACTAACTTCATCTACATCCTAGGGCTAAAGAAAATTAGCTACTCAAATTTTTAATAAGCAAAATCAAGTATTTATTCATGAAAGCAAATAAATCTAATCTAGAAAGTAATAAAATCTAAACTAGAAAGCAATTAACTCTATCTAGAAAGCAAATAAAGATTAGAAAACAATGGCTTACCTCTGAAGCACGGTATTATGGCCGCCTCCCCTTCAGAAAAATCCTAATTTTATTAATTTAAAACGAGTACAAAACTTCAGAATTCTCTTTAGAATACAAGGATACGGCCAATATATAGGCTTAGAAAATTAAACCCTAATTTTAACAGAACTACAAAACTACCAAATTACAACAAAGCCATGAGAGAAAACTTGGGTTGTGGGGCCCACAGTGGACCGCCATTTAGCTGCATTTACCGCTAAATAGCGGCTAAATTAAATGAAAAATCCTTGAAATGTTTTCTACGTGAAAGTCTTATCTTGTAAGTTTAATATTCCTGAGTGTATTCGACTTTCTCTACATAATCGTAGTCTCGTAGTTTTGCTCAATTTGGAAACTTTTCGGATTTTGATTTCCTACTCCAACTTTTATTTCATGCCATCTCTTTGTACGAATCGGATTATCTAAAAAAGACACTAAAAATACCCAAGTAGCATTTATTTATATACAAAAATAGATAAAGTATGGGAGGAAAAATACAATATATGATACTTATCACACCCCCACACCTATCTTTTACTAGTTCTCGAGCAAAACCTAATCCTAAAAAGAAAAATAAAAATTCCAACTCACTTTCACAGTAATCGCGATTGTACTTAGCACGTGCAACAAGTCTTTAAACCCCTAGATTATCCTAGTGGACGAGTTGTGTCTCATGAGGGTTTGCAGTAAATATACCCACAAAATTCATTAAGAAAATAGGTTAAGAAACAAAGAAAAGAAAAATAAGGATAACCGAAAATCAAGAAAAATAAAAATTTTATACAAAAGAAAGAAAAATCTTTTTTTATAATATTTTCATCAATTACTCTTACTAATATACAAACTCAAGACGCATTTAGATTATCAATTTTCAAATCGAGCGTCATATCAGATACACTTATCATTTTAATCAAAATTTTAAATCATATCTTTCAATACCCACTAACAGATAATTCATTGGCTCCAATACAACTACGTGCATGTGTGATAGTTTATTTCGGTTTTGGACTCCAACTCTAACTCATGATTCATCTTCTCTCTCATAAGAAATTTTTTTCTTTTTTTCTCTGTTTTTTCTTTTTTTTCTTTTCTTTTTTTTAAGAATATTTTACCTTTCATGCGAATATTTACGCTTACTTAGGCGCAACATATCCGATTACTTGTTCATACTATTTTTTATTTTAGAATATTTCACCTTTCATGCGAATATTTATACTTACTTAGTCGCAAAGTACCCGATTACTCAGATCATACTCTTCTTTTTTTTTTTCACTCTTGAGGCTATTGCCTTAATACTAGGCGCACCCCATTATTTTATCTTTCTCGAGACTATTGCGTTAATACCAGGCTCACCCCATTATTTTATTCTCACTTATTTTTTCTTTTTTTGTTTAGAGAGAGAAAACTTACTCAATCGTTATCATCTTTGTCCTTAACCTAATAAACTATTGTGAAGTGAAAAATAGATGTATACTTGCCTCAAAACTACTGTTAGCGATATTTATTTTTCGAATTTTAATTTTTTTCATAAAATTCAAAGTGTATCATCCAATCTACTCTCCTATCCAATTTTAAATCTAAATTTGTTCCTTTATCTGTAATTAGGTTGATCTATTGAATAAAATACATAAATTATTTTTTTAAAATTTTTTTCTTCAGTTTTTTAATTATTTTTTTCAGTTAGTTACCCTAAAAACTACCCAAAGTGTAAAATAAAGAAACCAAAAAAATTAAAAATAAAAAATAAAAAATCCTAAAAATCCTTTAAAAAATAAAAATCTCCTAATTCACTCCCCCACACCTAAACTTATGTATGTCCTCATACACAAACCAAGTATGGTAAAATAAATATGAAAACTATTATACAAATAATGAGAGTCGCAAAAGTTACGATCTCAATATCATCACCCTATTAACGCATGGAAAGCGGTTACGACCTCTCGATCGCTTCCCACTTTCATAGTGTGTGCGTTTTAAACGTGAAATGGGTGCATTATTATATCTCATCATCCTCCTATGAGTCACGAAATTACCTATCTGCTTCTTATGTCGTCCTCGCTTTTTCTTTGTCCACATGTAAGCATTAATAATTGGGTTAAAGAATTCTTTATTATAAACCTGCCAATCATCGTTAGTAACAAGCATACATGTAGAAATATCATGAGGTGAGAAGAGTGCTATACGATCAAGTGAATGTGGTGGTGGCTCTTCTAACTCACGAAGTAATGCGAGCTCATCTGCAAACAAATCTTCAAAAGTTTGCTCATAAATCAATGGCATACTTGTACAAGTATCATCATACATAAAATCAGTATGTGCCAATTCTTCTAATAATATGAGCTCATCTTTGAACAATTGCTCAAATGAGGGTTCATCATTAGTGCAAGAGGTCGAATGAGAGTGCAGATTATGAACCATGTTAACCTCAATGAGAGAGCTAGTTGCGTGCTCATCCATATTAAATATGTTCAATACTACAGTCATATTCCCAAATGATAACTTCATGAGGCCACTTCTACAATCAATTAATGCATTTGATGTTACAAGGAATGGTCTACCCAAGATAACGGGAATTTGATTCCATAGATTGGAGATCGGCTCAGTTTCTAAGACAATGAAGTCTACAGGAAAGATAAACTCGCCGACCTTAATGAGCACATCTTCAACCATACCAAGTGTCTCTTGATCGAACGATCAGCTAGCTGTAATGTGACTTTAGTAGGTTAAAGTTTTTCTAACCCCAATTGCTGATAAACAGTGTAAGAAAGTAAGTTGACACTTGTCCCTAGATCAAGCAATGCCCTATCGAATGTAGTGTTCCCAATGGTGCATGAGATTGTAGGGGAACCTGGACTTTGTACTTGATAGGTAAGGAGTTGGAGAGGATATGTGATATATTTGCAGTAAGAAAAACTTTCTCAGGAACGTTTATTGCTCGTTTCTTAGTACACAAATCCTTGAGGAATTTAGCATAAGTAGGAACCTGTTGTATAATATCTAGGAGCGGAATATTAACCTTCACCTTCTGAAATGTTTCAAGAATCTTTTCTACTTGCAGTGAAGGCTTCCTAAACCGATTGGGATATGGTGCGTTCAGCTTAGGAACATATTCTTCCAAATGAGTATGTGACGGTGATGGAGGTGATGGAGATGGTCGTGGAGAAAGGGGTGGAAGAGATGATATAGCCTGCGAGATAGTAGGAGTGGGATCAGGGGGGTATGGCTACATTATTGTCCACTTGCTTGCCAAATTTAAGCGTGTGAATGACATTGCATTGGTGGACATGCGACTGATTGGAGTTTGAAAAACTGGCATTAGGGTTCGTTATGGGTTGACTTGGAAAGGTACCCTGGCCACGTTCACTCATTTGACTCGCTAATTGTCCAACCTGCTGCTCTATATTCTTTATAGATTAAGAGTTCACGAGCAGTTGCTGACTTGTATTTTGAATAAAGTCAGTTGACACTTTCATAAGATTTTGCATGTGTGTGTCAAGATTAGACATATGCGTGTCAAATTTGGAATGAGACTTGAGAAGATTTTCAACGTGCTTCTCAAGTGACTGAAGTCGCTTTTCTTATTCATTATTAGACCCCTGATGTGGATGTGAGTGGTTTTGTATAGGTGGTCTATTCTGGTTTTTCCCATAATTTGATGCATTTGGGTGTTGATAAGCACCCACATTTGGTTTTAGAAACTGACCATTGGCTGGAGGCTGCATGTTAGGGTTAGAGACTCCCTAATATTACCCTTGATCCCATGACAGATTTGGATGATTTCTCCAACCAGGATTGTATGTAGGAGCGTAAGGATTGTTCATGGGTTGTTGATACAAGGCGTTAGCCTGTTCAAGTGTGGGACCCATGAGATTCGTTAATAATGGATACTTATCCATAACATGATTCGGAGTTCCGCAATTAAAACATGTGGGAACTTGAATTTGATTTAGCTGACCCACCGGTGAAGCACTAGGAGTCTCCAATGTCTCAATTCTCCTCATAAGGGCTGCAATCTTAGCTTCGGCAGCTATAGAGCTGTCGACGCTATGGATCCCACTCTTATGTGCAGAAGTTGATGCACTGGGCTTCTCTGTGGGACTCTCCCACTGCATAGTCTTCCACGATAGGTCCTCAAGAAAGTCTCATGCTTCATCCTCATTCTTTCTCATGAACTCCCCCTGACACATGACTCAAGAAGAGTTTTGGATGTGTAATCGAGTCCTTCGTATACGATTTGACACAACCGTCACTTTTCTATCACATGGTGAGGGCACTAAGCTAAAAGATTCTTGAACCGTTCCAAGTATTTCCAGAAGGGTTCTCCCGCCACTTGACGGAATTGATTAATTTGATTCGTATCATTACCGTCTTATGCGTTGGATAATACTTCTTCAGAAACACCATAATGAATTCATCCCAAGTAGTGATTGAATCAGTAGGCATACAGTACAACCACTTCTTCGCATTATCCTTAAGTGCAAAGGGGATGAAGCGGAGCTTAATTGCGTCCTCCGATACTGTAGTTTTATCATCATACATACTTCCTGAAATTCACTGATAAAGAGATATGCATCATCTGAATCAGAAACAGTGAATTTAAGAAGTATACTGATGTACTGCGGATTCAACTTATAGTGATTACCCACTGCGTGTGGAAGTTTTATGCATGATGGAAGCGATGTGAGCAACGGGTAATATCGATCCTGAAGGATCGGGATCGGTTGGTCCATCTTGGCATCCATGAGCAAATCCGATCTCACTAGTCGACCAAATTAATCACGGGTCCAATGTGGCATGAACCAGTGACCGTGAGTGTATGCGTGAATTTCCTAAACTAATGCAAGAAGTGGGGTATGGTGGAGAGATAAAACGGTGGAATAGATATGATTAAAAAATGTGATTTCTACGGTGCGTAATATTTTTTTATTTTTTTCAGATTTTTTACAAAACCAAGGACCAAAAATACAGAACTGAAGAAAAGTAGGGCTCAGAACTTACCTCTTTGGTCGCTAAATAGTAGTTTTGGCAGCTTAATATATAGCGGCCAAACCAGAGAATTTTACTCTCTGGCTTCTGCAGCGCAGATATGAGGCTTTTTCGATCCTATTTGTCCTTGTGTATCTGCACTTTATAGTCCCTGCACACTCAACATACACTGTTAACCCGTAAAACGTCAGAAAAAGCAAGAAAAACACCATCGATCCCCAGCAATGGCTCCAAAAAAACTTGATGTGATAATTTACTGCAAGCATACAATGTCGGTTATAGCGCTATACAGGTCGTCCCACAGAAATCTAAGGTATTTTACGATTCTTACTATTTCTTTAGTTCTAGTGGATTAACAAAGAATTCTAAGTTGGAAGGATGAGTTCTAACTTCTAAAGATTAGCCTATGATTTCGAATCCATTAGAATAATAGCCTAACAGTGAATTATCTCTTTCTTCTTATCTTTTTAATTATGCACGGTTAAGTAACATATTAAAAAGGTAATCTTTTTATTTTGATTTTAATCAAGTGCCTCTAAATATGACTTATCAAGTGATGTGCAAGTATAGACCATAAAAAATAATACCTTTCTTAAAAACAAATCATATCAAGTAGAAAATCTCATAAACAAAAGAATAGAAATAAACTTCAAACCCTAATCTAAGCATAGGCTATCAAAAGACAGAACTTAAGTATAACCTATCAAAGAAATTAGATTTACAAGTTTATCCAATTCAATTTATTTATAGGAAAATATTGTTAATAATTCTAGAAATAAACAAAGAATATGAATTCCAAATCTCATTTAAGCATAGATTATCAAAATATTAATTAAGCATAATCTATCAAAAAATTATGATTTACGAACTCTATATTTTATTTATTTATAGAAAAATCATAACTTTATTTTTTTTTAAAAGAAAATGAGATAAATCTATGTTAGATCTATTAAACTAACTTCATCTACATCCTAGGGCTAAAGAAAATTAGCTACTCATATTTTTAATAAGTAAAATCAAATCTTTATTCATGAAAGAAAATAAATTTAATCTAGAAAGCAATAAAATCTAAACTAGAAAGCAATTAACTCTATCTAGAAAGCAAATAAATATTAGAAAACAATGGCTTACCTTTGGAGCACAGTATTGTGGCCGCTACTCCTTCAGCAAAACCCTAATTTTATTAATTTAAAACGAGTACAAAACTTCAAGATTCTCTTTAGAATACAAGGATACGGCCAATATATAGGCTTCAGAAATCAAAACCTAATTCTAGCAGAAATAAAAAACTAAAAAATTACATTGAAGGCATGGGAGAAAACTTGGGTTGTGGGGCCCACAATGGGCCGCCATTTATCTGCATTTACCGCTAAATAGTAGCTAAAATAAATGAAAAATTCTTGAAATTTTTTTCGTGAAAGTTTTGTCTTATCCGTTTAATATTCTTGACTGTATTCGAGTTTGAGTCTATGCAACATCATAGTCTCGTAGTTTTGCTCAATTTGGAAACTTTCGGACTTTGATTTCCTACTCTAATTTTGATTTTATGTCATCTCCTTGTACGAATCGGATTACCTGAAAAAGACACTAAAAATACCCGAGTAACATTTATTTATATATAAAAATAGATAAAGTATGGGAGGAAAAATACAATATATGATACTTGTCAGTATTGTAAATATTTTGAATTGACAGCAAATCCCATAGATTATGTAATTAGTTAAATCTAGAATATTTGATTGGCTGTTAATTAAGATTTTGGTCAACAATCCAATCTCATTTTGTACAATAACCCAATCTCATTTTGTACAACAACTCAATCTCATCTTGTACGTATATATATACCTCACCTTTATTCAATGAAAGGCAAGCCATTATCTCCAACATCTTTATGGTATCAGAGCAGTCCAAGTTCGATTCCCGCTGGGGGTGCATTTTAATTACGGATTTTAAAAAAAAATTATACCGCTTGCGGGTTTTAAAAAATTATACCGCTGCGTTAAAGTTCAGGTTTCTACCTAAAAATGGGTCTTCAACCTGCGGGGGTGTGTTAAAAATATATATAAAATAATTTCCTTCAACCTTCACTACAACTTCGGAGTTTTGGTGTAGTAGAAGTGACTTTCAACACCAAGAATGCAAAATTATATATATTTTTTGAGGTTGTAACAATGAACAAATACCCTCTATGTTTCAGTAATAAGAGATAACAGTGCAAAATACACAAATTAAGCATGTAATTGTTTAATACTGTCCATAACAAAAACCACAATACAAAATACATGTGAGAAGTGAGGTACATGTAGGGGAGTGGAGTCCTCTAACCACTCCTCACGACTAACTCACGACTCTATTAAGTGGCCTTCTGCTGAGTGGGCCTCTTTCGTTGTCTGCATTCGGGTGGACGATGCCACCATGTGGAAACTATAATAGAGGCTTCGCATCATCCATATCATCTGAAAGTTGAAGGTGCTCCCTATTTGAGTAAACCTACTTGTAAGATTACAACAATCAAAATCGATCGTGACAAGCTTTCGATGAGCTAGAGGTGTCTCTATAATTTTCATTGTTCCTACCGTGCCAATGTACAACATAAGATGGTAACGAGGTCACTCTAAGATCATTTGGCGCATGATCAAACCCTGTTATCCTGCTCTAAATGTTCGAATCAGAACACATTTTGATCGTAAAATCGAATATAGATGTCCATTTGAGCCAAATGCTACTCGCATTTGAGCCAAGTAAGGCTCGCATGCTCCGATTTGAGTAACAGGTGTTGCAAGTTCTCTTTTATCAGAGATACACGAGACACAAATATTTGGTCCTTGTCATCTTCTTTTCTGCAGGTTCGTCATATAAGAATGACATCTTGTTCGCTAGCTACATAACATCCTTTTCTATGATGGGCACTTAGCCTTCCATATCACAGTGGAAAATTACCATCCAACCCTGGAACATATGGAGAGAGAGGAACGATAGAATATTTAATAACAAAAATCATTCTATTCTTTACTGTATAAGATTCACAGTTCATGATTTTATGATGTGGATAGGTGTCCGTCATATGAAGAGAGACTCCATTTATTATACGATGATTCAAGAGAGGAGATAGATGGCTCCCCACTATAGAAGGAGTAGGACGGCGCTTGAGCTGCGCGATGGGTGTGGGTCTAGTGACGAACTCATCGCTTGTCTACATGGACATCATGTATCATTGTAATATATTATTTTGTTGTTTTATCTGTACTTTTATTTAGAAACTCTGACATGTAAGACTATTAGGATCACATCTCTAGTGACCTAAACTATGCTAGTTCTATTATTCCGTTTTTAATGGAATGCGAAGGGAGATATCCCGCCGTTTATCATCAAGAAAAAATTAGCATCCAACCCTTTCATTAATTAAATGGCAGCACGAAGACCTGATAAAAAAGAAGCCTTCCCTATCCCATCTTCCAAACAGGTGTGTCTTCCTCCTGGGGTTTAGGTTGGGCTTCGTTCAAGGACCGACAGATAGAAGTAAACAAACTACTCTCTCTCTCTCTCTTTCTCGGTAGCAGTAGAATAACATCTCAAGACCAATTTCCATCCATCTCTAAACTAGAAATCCTTTACCATAGTGTCTCTGTCATGGGTTAATTCACTAATGTCGGGATAGAGGTTGCCAACACTCACTTGAGTGCACCATCATTGGTCCCAAAAGACTCCTTCTGTAAATTTCATCCCCTTCCAGAAGCTAAAGGTGCATGAAAAGTTTATGGAGGTGGCATTCTAGGATCCTCGCTGAAGATTGTATTTGAAGACAACAACTTTTGTAACGATCCATGCAGTCTTGATAACAAGAGCTACCACTACTTCGCCATCAGTGACAAGTTTCGGAAGTCTGTTAACTCCGAAATTATCTTCTTACACACTTATCCCCATGACACTCGACACTCGGTGATATTTCCTACTATTTTGGAGCCGGAATGCATGCCTTATTATTTTTTCCGGCCTTTTCATATGGAACAATCTGTTATATTCTCACGAATTGTTTAGAGGTTTTAGATTGTTTGATGGTATCAACAATCCTTTTCTTTTCCACCATTTTGTACGAAATAATCGGTTTGTACGTACACATTGTGAATATATTAGAGACTGTGCTGTTAGAAGGAATAGATGATATGACAAATTGAACAATAGCATTTACAATTTGAGCACCACCGTGAGGTGGTGACAGAGTTGTAGCTCAGATCAAAATGGTGACAGCAATAAAGTGTTACATGGTTAGAAACGAAAGCAGATGTGACATGGAATGCGATCAGCGAGAGTTGTGGAAGTGCGGCCGTCCGAACTGTTAGCGTTAATCCAATCTAAAAATGGATTAGGTGAAAAATTAAGTGAATGATTAGGTGGGAGTAGGTGGGAGTGATTATGTGGTATAGTAATAGTTGGTGGAATAGTATCGGTTAGCGAAATAGTGCCGATTGGTGTAATAGTACTGACCGTCCGAACCACGACCAAAGGAGCCACGTCTTCGACCACGACTAGGCTGGTGGCCAACATGCAGCATATTGTTTAGAGGAGCCGGTGACTGGCATTGTGGTGGTTCATGAGAGTAAGAAGAGACAGTAGGGCGATGCGGAGTAGATAATTAAAATGGCAGCCGCAGAAATATCGTCAGATGAGTTTTGGATTTGTTCTTCTAATCGGAGGTTGGCCTCATCGGCAAGTAAATGGCTCTAAAGTTCCGATACGGTGGAACAACTCTTCATTACAGTGAGAAACGGGACGTACGCGGATGGGAGACCTTAAAGAATGTTGTGGATCACATCCATCTCAGGAATAACATCAAGTCCAGCTATAAGAAGCAGATTATTGATTTTTTTTTTTTTTTACTTTGTCGATGCCATATTCCATTCTTGAGAGAAATGACATTAGTTATGCCGATGAGAACATCAACATGTGCATTAGAGAGAGATGGAAAGCGTGTCTCAAGGCGTTCCCACAGTAAGCGAGAGGACAAAACAGCAAGGATCACATGAAGAAAGACCAAGGAAAGGGTAGTTTTACTGTGGTGGCATTCAGTATAGAGCTATTCTTGATAGAGCAGGTTGACAGCACACAGGCTTTCGATGGAGGTGATAAGTTTTGGAGGTTTTTTTTTTTTTTTTGAGCAAATACGGCGGGTAGAAACCCTCCGCGTTCTATTAACAAGTTGATAATAGAACTACAAATATTTAAAACAGAAATACAAAACGGAGAATACTAGTTAGGAGAAAGTAGATGACAAATACAAATAAGTATTCACATGACAACAAGGAAATCTAAAAAGTACAATATAAGCTCCTCATGATCTTCAAAGAGTCCACCCAAAATCACTATAAAGTTTTCCGAGGCCTTCTATCAAATCTGGGACGGGGATGGAGGGTTATCGCTGATATCTTCCTCTGATGTCCCACCTGAGAGCTGAACCCGATACTCCTCCGAAGAAATATCTGTCCAAAATAAGGTATCATGAATAATCACACGTAAACATGAGTGTAATGGGCATGCAGTAGAATTAAAAATTCTGTTATTTCTTTCACTCCATACATTCCAGCATAATGTTGCTACTAGGGTTCTAACCAAATGTGATTTTTTACTTCTAACATCTAATTTGTCCTCAAAACTAGTACATACCCCTGTGTTGATACTAATATTAAACTTATTGGCACTGTTCAACCACAATTTACTTGTAAAAGGACAATTCAGTAAAAAGTGCTCGGTGGACTCTCCATCCTTATTACAAAGAACACAAATATTTGGTACATTCCATTCTCTTTTCTGTAATACTGGCCAGGTGAGCAGAGCTTTTTTAACTGCCAACTAGAGAAACACCCTAATTTTGGGTGGACAAACAGTCTTCCAAATCCAATTGGATTCATTTTGGATAATGCCACTACCCTTAAAATGATTATATATGCTTTTGACTGAAAAGTTTCCATCTTTGCTCCATCTCCATTGAGGTTGATCCTCATTCATTTGATTAGGCGTAAATTCACTCAGGAGGGATCGTAACTCTCTACATTGGAGTTTTTCGCTGACAGACAGTATTTGCCGAAGATTTAGGAGCCACCTAGCTCTGCCCCACAACCTACTTATCTTGGCTTTCTTTTCCCGAGAAAGTAGGTAAGCACTTGGGAATAATAATTTTAAGGGAATATTAGAGCACCACCTATCATGCCAGAATGCTATATTGTGTCCATTCCCTAGTTTAAACTCCACGCTTGGCCAGACAATAGTTCGAGACAACATAACCCCCTTCCAGAATCTAGAAGTAGAGCTCGGCCTTCGAAAATTTGAGAGCCAGGTAATCTCCTTAAGGCAATACTTCGATGACATCAGTTTTTGAAAAGAACCCTGTGGTCGAGAGATTAAGTAGTACCACCATTTTGTCATTAAAGATAAATTAAAGAGTTTTAATACCAATACACCAAGTCCTCCCGACTTTTTTGGTCTACAGATGTGATCCCAAGAGATCAAATGATATTTCTTAGTATTGGCGGCCCCATTCCACAAGAAATTCTTCCTTATACTATCTATTCTTTTTCTTACCCAACCCGGCAGTAGGAAGAAGGACATATAATACAGAGGTAATGTGGTTAGTACTGATTAAGTAATACCACTCTCCCACCTAAGGATAGTAAATTACTTCTCCATCCTTCCAATCTCTTCTCGAATGTATCAAGTAACGGGCTCCAATTTTGCTTAGAAAGATTTCCTGGTTTAATGGGGATACCTAAATATTTGATCGGTAATTCCTCCTCGACACAACCAAGAATTTCTAGTATAAGAATGTGTGACAGATTTCTTTTTCCCAAGTTAATAAGAGTACTTTTAGAGAAGTTAATTCGTAGGCCTGACCAAGCTTGAAAACAGCATAGCAACCCTTTGATATATATAGCCTCTTTAATGTTGCCATCTCCAAATATAAGTGTGTCATCAGCATATTGAAAGTTAGTGATGGGGATAGATGGGGCCCCATCAAGACCGTGTAGCAAACCCGCTCTTATCAACTTTCTACCCATTACATGTAAACCATCCGCCACTAGAACAAAGAGTAGAGGTGATAGAGGATCACTCTGTCGTAAATCACGTCTCAATACTATCTCCTTGCCTACTTCTCCATTAATCATAATCTGTGTCTTGGTGGAATAAAGCCAACTTTCAATTCAGGAGATCCATCTAACTCCAAATCCCCGCAATCGTAGAATCTCTAGTAGACAATCCCAATATACCATATCATAGGCTTTTTCAAAATCCAATTTGAGTATGAAACCCCCCAACTTAAGTTTTCTGTAGTAATAGATGACCTCATATGCGGTCGCGACTCCTTCCAGAATATTTCTTCCTGCCAGAAAACCGGTCTGATAATCTCCTATCATCAGCTGAAGTTTTTCTGCAATACGATTAGCTAACAGCTTGGAGACTATTTTGATAGTACTATTCAATAAAGCAATTGGTCTATAATCCCCAATGTGGTATGCCTGTTTCTTCTTGCGAATTAGAGTGATCCACGAGTAATTGATCCTATCAAGTCTTGCCTCACCCGTATATACCTCATTTAACATCCGCTTTAAATCTTCTTTGACTTCCTGCCAAAAAGTCCTATAGAAGAATAGCGGGAAACCATCCGGACCGGGCGCCTTATCGGGACCCAAATCCCAAACAGGTTTCTTAATTTCCTCTTCTCGGAATTCATCCTCTAGCTCCATTAAGTTTGAAGTGGCTTTCCAAGCACCCTCTTTCATTTGAAGTCTGAATGGGTGTTTGCTTCCAAGCAACTGCTTAAAGTGATGGTTGGCATGATCTTGAGTCTGTGAACCTTGTATTTCGCCTCTATCCGTCTTGAGATATTGTATTTTATTGTTTTTAAATCTCATAGAAGCAGATTTGTGAAAAAAAAACAGTGTTGGCATCTCCATCTTTCAAGTTTTGGAGGTTGAAGGAGTTGATAGGCGAGGAAACCATGAAAGGAGTGACTTGAAGAACATTGAGGACTTGAGCACGACGAACAAGATAGTTTTGATAGATAAGGTAGCAGGAAGAGATTAAAGGAACGAATGGACGAAGAAGAAGCATATTTCTGAAAAGATAGTAGGAGTGGCCTTTTTAGACTCTAATATTATATTGAAAGGCTAAAACAAGAGTGGAATTTAGAAGTGACAAATTTTTTTTTGTTAATTTCTTATGAGAAAGATTCTCAATTAAAGTGAATAAAGGTTATTATAAGTGTATCACAGTACATCAAGAGCATTGTAAGTATGTCATGAAGAGATTTTCGCTTCGCTTGGCCATCAATGAGTATTTAGTCTTGTCATTTTGTCTGAGCCTCTGATGGTTGTTTAGACTTCCCGAGCCTATATCTCTTCTTCCAGCCATCCACGGGATAGTTTCATTTCCAAGGATGAGCTTCTCAACTCGTCTAGACAAAACAGCCCGACTACAAGTTGTTCAGGAATAGTAACACTGAGTTTCTTGATCGTTTGTCTTAAGATTAATTAGTTCTATTTTTTGATGAGACCGGAAAGAGATATAACTCAGCGGTAGAGTGTTATTTTGACGTGATGAATTTTCCGGAAGGGACTTTCCTTTTTAATACTTTTATTCTATCATTCTTCCACCATTCCAAGATTCGAAAAAAACCAACCCGACAATGCCCATTCACACAACAATATATATTTGTTTGAGTCTTGGAAAAAATTAACAATCCTAATCTTATTAAGCGTCAATATCATAACTAACCTATTGGTTTCCTCTAATATCTCCTTGGCCAGCGATATATAAATAATCATCAATCAATCAGTATGTAAACAAGAATAGTTGAGCTGAGACTACAATACTGGGTCTTCCACATGTTGCCTAATAATATTAAATATAGCTTATTCTTACTATTCCTTGCGGGACTAAGTAAAGTTTATTATAATTATCTTGGGAGCTCATTAATTTAAGATATAGAAATGGGGAATGAACAATTGGTTTGCATTGATTCACAATTTTTGCATTGTATCTATCACAAAGATTGCATGGCTTGTGCAACCGTATACGCCTAGTCAGGCGACTTGCTATGGTCGGCGAAATGGGAGTCTTGCATGATATTTTCTTTAGTTAACCAGAATCTAACAATAAGTGGAGCTTGATTTTTTCATTAATAAGAATATGTAAGAATCTTAAACCACACTAAGTCACAAAATCATAATGTGTTTAGGTAACAAAACATGGCTTTGAAACGGGTGAGGAACAAAAAAAAACTGTGATTTTGGAGCCTATAAATAAAACAAAATTTATGGTCTCGAGGACTTTATTTTAACCCAAACTTTCTATTGAGCAAACATTCCTTTAAATCAGTGAAGCTGTGATATATCTAGATTAGGAATGGTAATGTACGTATTTATAGGTCAATTTTTGATCCGCTCTATACAAGATTTTGAATTAAAAATGAAATTTTCATTTATCTAATTCAAAATTTTGTATAGTAAGAGTCAATATTTGGCCCGTGAACGTATCCATTACCATTCCTAATCTAGATGCAGATTATGACATGATTTTGGAAACCATACTAGTAAAACTTGGCAACAGTCGAAATCTCTTAACATACTAAATTACGATCAACTCAAAGTAAGAGAGAGAGAGAGAGATGTCCACTCTCCATGCACATATTTAATATTTTCATGGCTGCCCATCACAGAAATTTTGATGCAGAGCTAATTATAATGAGTTAGGCTAGGCTAACAATAATAGTATTAGATGTGAATAATATCAACTAAGATCTAATTTAAGATAAATTTGATCTCTCGTTCATAAATTATTTACAAAAATTTCATACAAGTTGAATTTGCTTTAACCATATTTCAAGTGCAAATAAAATAAATGTATAAAAATTATCATAAAATTCACTCATTTTTTGAATGTTGGATCAATTAGTAGATCACATCCAATATTTATAAAATTTTGTTTGTAAATTGTTTATGAATGATAGATTAAATCTATCGAAATAGATTTTCATTTTTGATTGCCTATTTTTAAATCTTAGTTGATAATATTCACATCTAAATAGTATCCAAGCCTAACTAAATTATAATTGGTTATATTTAGATTGAGTTTCGCTAGTTTGACTGTGTAAAATGGACTCAAGAAAAAAATATATATAGAATATTTTTTTTTTTATAAAAGAAAAATCGTCTGCATATTTGGGAAACAATATGATTGAATTATACTTTTGAGCCACTTTTCATAGGCTGGATTGGTGCCAGTGGGAAAATTATCTGTACTATTGACAAATATTCCAACTTTAAAATATAACATGATAATTAACTCTTATACTTTCATCTATAATTTCTTATTTTGTTTGGGCAAAAAATAAGAAAATTTAAGATTATATATACATACATATATGTGTGTAGACACACACATGTGTGTCTATATATATATATATATATATATATATATATATATATATATATATATATATATATATATGGGATTGTTATAGGTGAGCCGCCAATTCAGAAAAAGTTACATGAGCTAGCGACAAAACTATAATGATCCAATAATTTTTCTTAAATTTTTTTTATAATTACTATTTCTACTTTCTTAACTTCTTTCGGATTAAATTTAATAAGTTTTGGAGTTCATTTACCCTTTCATCAAGTACATACAAAATGTTTTATTAATTAAAAACCATTAATTTTGTGTTAATTTGATGGATGACTAAATCAAAACTAAAACCTCAGGAAATTTGGTATGAGTGAAGCTTAGAGAGTCGAGATCATAGTCCAAAAGAAATTTAAAAAAAATAAATAATTGGAGATAGTAAAAATAAACTGCAACTCAGATAATTTGCATAAACTATCATCTAATTTCCATTTCTCTCTATATATATATCTACTTGGTGGAAGGAAAAATTATCTATATAACTATAAGATAGGAATCAATAAGACAGGACGGACTCATGTAAGTTCAAGTTTTAAACTGTAAATCGAAATATAACATGTTCAGACTCAAATCATAATTGAGCTCATTCAAAAGCACATCCATATCATGTAATAAGTAAATAGATTAAAAATAAAATAAATTTTTGTAAGAAATAGTGTAAACTCACAGTCAAGTAAGTAAAGAAGTTTTTATCAATGTATCTTGCTTAGATTATTGATCATTTTAAATACGAGAATATATAGATTCTTGAAAAATGTTATTTTTTTTTATTTCACTGCATAGAAGAAAAATTTTAATTCTCCACTGATACAACCGAGTTTATTATTTCAGAGCTCTTCTGGATGTAAAGATCAAAATATAAATTATATTTCATGTCGCTCAAAGATCAAGTTCAAATTTTTTATAAATATTTCATTATTATTGTCCATAGGTCTTAGAGCTTTAAGCACGATTCTGATCCAATTGATTACTGGACCTAAAGAGGCTAATTTGATCCAACTAATTACTCATATTCTAACCTCGTCACACTTCTGCACCAAAGGAAAAAAAAAATATAAATTGAGACATTTAAATAGGTTACAAATAAGTAATATAGAACTATACAAATGCATTAAAATTTTAAAATATTAACTAAAATCTAACGAGATCTATTAAATCTAAGTAATAAATTTTATGTGAATTAACAGCTAAATAAAAATATCTTCATGAAAAATAGCTACATGAAAAGCTACTACAAGATGTTTATATATGAAGAGTCATCATATGGAAATTTAACAAATCTTACTATATTACTAAGCGAAGAGAAGAGATAAAATAATAAAATGGAAAATAGAAAATTTAAAAATTTGAGAAAATTGGTTTGGATCATACAAAGTTTTCTAAATTTTTTATTTATAATTTTAAAAAAATTAGGTAGTGGAGAAGAATGAGTCTGTTGGATTGGAGGATAGTTATATTGTGGAGAAAGTAGTTAAATAGACATTTTAAAAATTAAAAAAAATTCAAAATCACTATGTAAAATTGACATATTTTCCTTAAAAAATATATCTAGATTTACTCATCATAATAATATAATTAACATATTTCATTGTACATTTCTTAAAAATAAATATATCAAAATATTCCAAACATTTGCCCGGATTTTTTACTTTTAAATACTAATCCAACTACAAAGCACCTAATAGTAACTATATTAATTGCTCGTTTCGAAGTTGTCAACTGCGTCGGGTTGGGCCACAACGGGTCTGCACCCGAATCCAAACCCGAAACAAAGAGTGGTTTTTGTCTTTGTTTTTGATAACGATGATAAAGAAAAATATTACTGCTTTTTTATAGGAGCCGTTGTTTCTCTAAATAAATATCTCAATATTATGAGAAATTTCTAAGATTTGAGTTTTCTTGTTGTTATTAATGTTGTAAAAATAAGTAATTTGCCAAAAAAAAAAAAAAAAGGGTATTTACAGATTTATTCCTTATATCTTTATAAATTATAATTTAGTCGCTCACAGCTTCATATTTAGGATTTAGTCTCCCAAATCCTTAAAGTTACTATAATTTAGTCTCTTAGTTTATATTTTGGTTCGATTTTCCCGTTTTACCGCTGATTGCCTTCACTTAATTCCCCTTTTCTATTCCCCTCTCTTCTTAGTTCTTATTGTATTTTCTCCTTCTTCTTCTCTTCTCTCACTATTTACTTATTGGGTTCTCCCTTTTTATATTGAGATCAAATGTATTATTATTCACTAAATGTATTAAACCTATAAATAAATTTATCTAATAAAGAGAGGGATAATCCAATAAATAAATTTATAGAGACTTAAAAGTTTAATACATTTAATGGAGAATAATACATTTGGTTTCAATATAGAGAAGGAGAACTCAATAAATGAATAAAGAGAGGGAAGAGAAGAACAAGAAGGAACCCAATAAGAACTAAGAAGAGATGGGGAAGAGGGAAGTGAAATAAAGTAAAGAAAATAATGGGTAAAACGGGAAAATCGGGGCAAAATATAGACTGGGGACTAAATTGTAGTAATTTAAAAGATTTGGGTACTAAATTCTAAATATGAAGATTTGGGGGACTAAATTATAATTTATAAAGATTAAGGGATAAATCTATAAATACCCAAAAAAAAAAATATTGGGAAATGAAATATTCACCTTCCTAAAACGTGCGGCTGCGATTTTTGGGATTAGTTACCTCGTCAGTTTGGTACTCCCACCCACTCCGAGATCCAATACACCACTCATGTCACCAATTCAATACACAAACTCCTGTAACTTGTTGCCACGTACCCAAAACCATCCCCTTCTTCTCAATCAAAACCCTCTCCAGTTCCCTCTCCTATTCCAACCTCTCCATCTAATCTTGATCTTTATCTCTCCACTCTTTCGCTCGCCAACACTGAGAATTTTTTTTGGGGTTTCTCAATGGATTTGAGAGAATTCTTCACTAACTCCAGAACCCAACTTACCCTCCCCTTCTCATCTCCGGCAATGGAGTTTGCCCTTCTCTGTCTCCTCTGGCTCTCTTCTGCCCCAATGCACTTGAGTTTCGCACTTGGGCTTCTCAATTCCCTTCAATTTTCGCCCATTTACGACCTCTTGCTTCCATTTGCCGTCTTGTTCTTGGGTTTCAGAGTCTGGGGCGGTCTTTGCGAAGTTCTTGCCGATTCAAGAACTGGGTTTTGCTCCAGATGCAGCCCCGAGGCCCAATCTTGCGACGGTTCGGGTACTGGCTTTCGCTCTCATGGTGTTTGTTGTTATGCCAGTGAGAAAAAAATGAAATCTTGGAATGGTGTTAGGACAGATGATGGAAGAGCAGTAGAAAGAGAAGAAGGGCTTTTTGATGTGATGAAGTTGAGGAAAGAGTTGGTGAAGGAAAGAGAGGTTCGAGCTTGGTCTGAGATGGAACTGGAGAAGGAAAGGAGAGCGGCTTCGTCTGCTGCTGACGAGGCAATGGCAAAGATTTTGTTGCTTAGCAATGAGAAGGGGTTGGTGGAGAGGGAGGCCCGAATATACCGTGAAATGGCGGAGCAAAAGCAGACCTATGATCGGGAGGTTATCGACAACTTGAAGTGGATTATATCGAGGCTTCAAGAAGAGAATTTGGAAGATGATTGATTAAAATTGTGTTGGCTTGTGTTCTTGGTTAGATTGGAAAGGTTCAGCCCCTGCCGAGCTCTTGTAAGTTTCACAAATTTTGTATGTGCTTTTTGGAAACTTGATATTGTTTCTATCTTTTATTAGTTCATCATATCTGGATGCAAATAGAAGTTGCTTTGTAATGTAACAAGTTGCTAACAGATATTGTCATCATATTTTGTAAATAGTGTCAAATATTTTGGAGAAGCTTAACATGATGCATTTTACCCTGCTGCATACTTGAAATTTATGTGGCATTGTTTGTGAAAAATTGTTTTGGTACTTACCTAAAAATCATTTTTTCGGTAAGCTATTTATATATATTAATAAATTTGTTAGGATTGAACAGACATTGTCCGCTTGAACCAAAATATCCGTCTTTACTTATACCACCCCCCTCCCCCCCCCCCCCCCCTCCCCCTTTGCTATATCAGACACGTCTAAGTGTAGGAGTCTTGAGGTTTTTTGCCAAATATGTTTATGATTTTGTCAGGGTTTAGTACTCTTGTGGTTTCTACTTTTTCTCAAGTTCAGAGATAGCTGTAACATTGAGTGAATAGTTTAATGAATTATTTTGTTAGATTGCAACTCCATACTGAATGAGCTTCATAAAGTTTTGCCAAATGTTTGCACGAGGTTCTCAACTTGATGTCTTGCAAGTCAAGAATATGTAGTTTTAGTTATAAATTTCTTTTCAAGAATATGGCAGTGAGTGTCAAGTCAAATTTGTTTCTTTAGAAAAATTATAGTTGCTTTGCTCTTTTGAAGTCAAATATGTTTCTGCCATGTCTCAAAAGTCCCCTTCTCTCCTCCCTTTTAAGGTATGCCATTTAATTTCTTAGTTGTTTCATTAGTTAAGAAGGCAAGAAACAGGTGATTGGTGGTATGAATGATGTGGTAACAACTGTGATTGGCGGCAAGAAACAGTTGAAGTCAGAGGTTAGCAGCCAGGAGTCCAATCAGAGAGGGGTATGGAACGATGTGGTAACAACTCTGAGTTTGTCAAGTGATTGGTGGTGGATGCACAAATTGAAATAGCATGCAGGACCGAAAAGCTCTGCTTTGGTATGGTGGGCGTGTGCTAGACTCTAGTTTTATATGCAGGTTTTTTTCTCTATTTTGATTTTGAAATCACAACATAGTATTAAGTGAATTAGATTTTGACATGGCACAACACATTGTTATTTATTTTGTTCACTTATAATTTCATAGCATGGAGTGATTACTACTCCCAGGAAAGGACAAAATTAGCCAAATCAAAGTTAAAATCGGCGGTTTCATGGTTCTAAGCAAAGCAACCAGTGGAGCGTTTCTCCAAATGAAATGGTATAACTTCTTCTAGATTGATATTTAATCTTAATCCTTTGTTGCTGTTATGCTCTTGATTTGATGCAAATAGGTTGTTTAACAATATTTTATCTAACAATGAGAAGATGGGTGCAATAGTGGTTAATCACATTGTTGTTGGATAAGTTATTATGCATTGATGGAATGAAAGTCCACAACTTTATACTGATTCCCTCTTTCTATAGTAAAACTGTTTTTATTAACCCATGTCATCATGAGGTCCATTTAAGAGCTCTCAGTTCTCCCCGTGATCCAAACCCACTAGGCCAGTACTTTTACCATTGAGCCAGACGTCATTGGCATTACTACTTCTTATATATACTTGTATAATGCAAATCCTTGGGCTATATATGAACTTGGATTTCAATTCTGTTTTTACATTCATCGCACTCATAATTGTCCGTATGCTACAAATGTTTCTCTCCTTTAACAAATAGAGAACGATCAATAAGCATGTATCTTTCTTAACGTTCGTTTTGAGTCCATCAACCTTTTTCATGGCTCTTCTTACCAAAATCTCATGTTGTTAACTACAGAGAACTGATTAACATACATTCATTTTTCTTTCATTTACAGTATGAGTGAACCCTACAGGGTTGTGGTCATACTTTAAAAAGAAAATTTGGAAAAAAAAAATATATGAGAGAGTGCAACACAAACAACTTACTTGAGCTGTGAGCTCATTTTCATTATATGTATATGTATTATAGACCACGACTAACATTCCCTCTTTTGTCAAAGCCTAGCTGTCTTGTGTTGGGTATCTAATATGGTACAAGTGTTGCAGAGGACATAGAACGAATAAAGAAAATTATATGTACAAACAATTGCATATTGCATGTTGTTCTTAACAAGGTTGTTATTGGTCCTTCATAGATGAGACTCTCCTGTGGTGCAGTTTTCCCTTGACATGCCTGATCTTGGCATCAACTCTTGCTGTGAATCCAATCTTTGTCTTCTGCCTTGCCTTTGATTTCTCTCTCTTCCACATGTTCTGGTCCATGATGTCGTGCTTGTAGTACTTGATCTCCTGGAGCACATGATGGTCCATTGGAGACGTCATCCTCTCAAAACAAATGTGGAAGAAGTACGGGAGGTTGCAAAACACGATCACCAGTAGGGTGGCTAACCAGAAGATAGGAGATGGTGCTAAGACCTCGATAAATATCATTTGAAAATCTCCCTCAGATATCCAACCATGGACAATCATTATAGAGTACCAAGAGATGATGCTTCCCCACACACAAGCATGCTGAATCCAGGTGAAGTGGCTCATGTTGAGAGCAATCTGGATGTTGACAGCCCAGATCACACCAGTGAACATTGTTGTCCCCATTGAAGCCATGTCTGTAGCCATGCCATTGGGGAAGGATGCATCGACAGGGAACATGCAGACAATGACAAAGAAGGTAGTGAGGGATGCATAGATGCCATTGCCTATCCAACCAATGATACGGTACCAATCAAAGAATAGGTTCTTAGGTCCTTGCTGGTACAAAGTTGGGAACTGCAATGCAAAGACAACAGAGGAGGAAGCAAAAAAAAAGTTACATAAGCAACTCCAAGTTTACATCAAAATAAATAAATCTACACAAACAACTCTACTGACTAGATTCCTTATTCATTAAATTTAAGTAAGGAATTAATTCACTATGATTAACTGTCACTGAAGAACATACAACTGAAGAACATACATGTGCACATGTTTTCATAATATCTCCTTTCAGGTGAAGTGAATTTCATGGTTTGTGTATTGAACAAAAAACTGATTGTCCTTGATTAAAATGGTTGATGCCTTTGTTAGTTCTATGTTCTCTATCCACTTAATAATATCCAAGGGGGGATGAAGTTAAGGTGTAGGGGTGAGAAAGTGGGTGCATGATATGAAACTGGGATCCAAGATCTAGGAGGCTAACCTTTAAGGTCAAAGATATCTAAGTCTATTATTAATGCCTCATGGGTACGAGCTCTGTTCACTGTAACAGATTAGTAGTATCGAAGCCCATTTTTGGAGATCCGGACAAGGGTCAAGCATAGCGTGGCACACTAGTGCATGAGTTAGCAATTCTATGTTGATACAAATGATAACGAGGCAGGTTGGCTTGTAATGGCTGAAATTACATGGGTACTTCAAAATTGGTTAAGGAATTTACCTAAGGTGCAGCTGATGCGCAATGTTGTGTCTAAGGCTTGGGACAGCTTATTGTAAGGTAGAGAATAAAGTTAAGGAGTTGTGTCTTTGAAAATATGCGAGAAAATGAATAAGGAATACTCCATTGTGTTATGCCTCATTGGATATGTTAGGATTATCCGAAAGTTGAAGGGGTTTATATGTACACTAATATTCTAGTAAATATTATGAGACAGGTAGAGGTCGTCCCATTGATTCCTATCCCTGTAGATACTAAAAAAAAAAATTAATTAATAATAATAAAAATAGTATATATATATATATAGTAATAATAATAAATAAATATAATAATAATAATAATAATAATAATAATAATTAGAAAAAGTAATTAAAAAAATTTTTTAAAAGCGGGTGCCCAGCACCCGCGGGAGGAAATCCCGCGGGTGGGCACCCGCGGGAGATGTCTCGCGGGTGCCTCCCGTAGGAGCGATCCTGCAGGTGCCAACTCGCGGGTTGTTTCTGTTGTTTTCCGTTTATTTGTTTCCTATTTATTTCGCTGATATCTCGTGATCCGATTTTTCAGGGATAATTCGAGCCGGATTTCAAGCGGATTCGGTCTATAAAAGAAAGGGATTGAGTCCGGAGAAAGGACTTTTGGATTTTTGGACTTGTGGGACGATTTCGGGCGAGCTCGTGAAATCGGAGCAGAGCCATCCTCTTCCCGGTCAGACGGTCAACGGAGTGCACCAGCGAGGCTCCATCGCCATCCGAACCCACATAAAAAAGGGAACAAATTAATATTTCCGTTCTTGTTATTTCTCAGATTTCTTTTGTAATCTCAATATTTTCGTTGTAATCAAACAATTTGACAATGGAAGGAGAAATCCAAATTTTGAGCAAACAAGAACTGGCGACCACAGTGGGAGCCCTTCTGTTTACCACAGAGAATCTGGTGGCACAGTCCGACCGGGTGCCGATTGGCTCAATGGTTGAGACGCTGGTCATAGAAGTTGACCAGTAAAAGTACGAGGAGTTCCTATCATCCTCGGATTCGGAACCCAGGCGTCATCGCCGGGTAATGATTAAACAAGGCGAGTCGTCATCGCCCGCCAAAATTGAAAAGGCGTTATCGCCATTCAATACCTACAAGGCGTCATCGCCCGTTGAAACTGACAAGACGTCATCGTCTGTCAAGTATACGGCGATATCGCCTGTTCCAAAATTAAACCAAAAGTCAAATCAAACTCTAACCCACTCCCAAAAGAGAAATCTAAGGCGTAAAACTCAACGAGCACGCATCAATCATACAGAAAGGGTTTCAGAAAATTTCGGGACAGTGAAAAATTTCGGAGCAAACCCACGGATGCAATAACGGGTTGAATCCCGCAAAAGCAACCCCACGGGTGCAAACCCGCCGCTTGCAACCGCGGGTGGCAACCCGCAGGTTGCACCCCGCAGGAGCGAACCCACGGGTACAAACCCACAGTTGCAACCGCGGGTTGCATCCCGCAGATGCCACCGACGGGTTACGTTAAATGAACACAACTCTCATGTCTCTTCGAGCACGCCTATGGTGAGCACACTACATACACCAAGAATTTTAATCTCTCTATCAGAGGCGTGCTGGATCCACACAACTACTCAGGCCAGTGTGCATTCCAGAAGAATCCGCAGAAGAGTTGGAGAACAATCTGATGCTGGAAAAGAGCTCAGCCCTGAAATATTGCAAATTCTCCAGCATTATGAACCAAATTTGCGACACAAGAGGCGTCAAGATGCAAATAGAGAGGAGAAAATACCTCAAGATTTGAGAGAGTATCTCAATTAGAAGAAGAACTCCTCACAAAATATTCCTCACTGCCAATGCGAACAGCTGATCTCAACTGTTCTATCAAACTGCCAATGCAAGTCAAAACGGTCCGTTTTTGAGCGGATCACCGAGCCCAAAAGAATACGGACGGTGAAAAAGGTATACTCTGGAACCGATCTACCTGCTGCCTCATCACATATGATTAATAAAGGCAAAAAGGTGGTCGGAAATAACCCTTCGGATAAGGAAATCACTTCAGGGTCAAAAGGAGTTTTTATTGAGCCAGAGGGCGTGCTTCTAGAAGAAGTCTCTGGAAGGCTTGAGAGACAAGAGAAACGTCTCGAACAGTAAGAGGAGACCATAGAAGAAATTAAACAACTTTTAATTGAGTTGTTAGCTCAAACTAGAAAGAACCAATCATCGTCATCCGTTTCTGGTCGGCAGAAAGGAAAACGACTCGTCCAAATAAATGAAGACAGTGAGGACGAGGATGAAGAAATACCTCCTCATTCAAGAGAGGAGGAGAAAGTGAAGGTTATCATCAACCCTCACGTAGAAAAAATAGAGAAGATGGAGAATCAACTACAAGCTCTTATTCATCGTAAGAAACTGCAAGACGTGGGGGTAGTCCGTCCCTATCCCATAGAATGGGAGACCGTGTCTTATCCTGCAAAATATAAACCATTGAATCTTCAGTCATTCGACGGTAAAAGTTCGCCACAACAACACATCTACTTTCTGTCGCAGACAGGACACCTCATGGGGAACGATCTGACCCTAACTAAGATATTTGCGAGCACTTTAACAGGGCCTGCATTTACCTTGTTTATGCAGTTACCCCAGGGAACAATTAAATCATGGGCCGATGTAGAACATGAGTTCTTAACCCGATTTTTTGAAGATGATACTGAAGTTTCTATACTATCTTTGCTAGCAGCGAAGCAAGAAGAAGGCGAAACGGTCAAGTTCCGAGAACTTTCTGTTCGATGCCCACATGGCATGATGCAGGACACGCTTGTGGAAACCTGCAGACACAACTTGTTGATCGATATCCTAGACAAGATGGGCTCGGTCGAATCCAAATTATGGAAAGATCTGCTTAAGCAAGGTGAACAGGTCGAAGAAATACTTCGACGCCTCGAAAAACAGCAATTTGCAACCGGAGGCAGTACAAATGAACCTCCATTCCAGTTTTCCCATTCCAAAGGGAAAGATATAATGGCAATGGCGGTGAAAGCACACCAAAGCAGAAAATATGGCCAACTATAAGCAACACAGCAAAGTCGCCCAGGCTTCAAAAGCAGTATTCGTTTAAGGACGAGCATACTGTTACTATGTTCAATCTGCTCAGCAAACGCAAGATGCTCAAGTTGCCGGAGAGCAAGAGGCCTGAAGAAGTTGGGAAGACTAACGATCCGAATTACTGCCTGTATCACCGGATTGTAGGTCACTCCACAAAAAATTATTTTATTTTAAAAGACAAAATTCAAGCGTTGATTGATGCTGGAGCAGTTCAATTCAAAACTGAACAAAAAAAGGAGTTAGAGCTAACTCCGACACATTTAATGTGTGTGGTCTAAAAGTACCACTTGGGCTCACAACAATTCCCAAAACGAGCTCAGGGTGGTTAATTTAAACCCCATAACCTGCAAAAAAAAAAAATCAAAAAAAAAAATCAAAAAATAAAAAATAAAAATAAAAAAATCAATCAAAAAAAATAATAATAAAAAAAAATGAATTGCCCAATGCCATCAAGGCAACGGGAAGAGAATAAATTTTTCGCCAACCCCACCATGCTGGGGGTAAAAAGCATGAACTGCGCAACGCCGACAAGATTACGGGAAGAGAATAAATTTTTCGCCAACCCCATCATATTAAGGGTAAAAAGTATGAATTACCCAATGCCGACAAGGTTACGGGGAGAGAATAAATTTCTCGCCAACCCCATCATACTGGGGGTAAAAAGTATGAATTACCTAACGCCGACAAGGCTACGGGGAGAGAATAAATTTCTTGTCAACCCCATCATACTGGGGGTAAAAAGTATGAATTACCCAACGCCGACAAGGCTACGGGGAGAGAATAAATTTCTCGCCAACCCCATCATACTGGGGGTAAAAAGTGTGAAATTACCCAACGCCGACAAGGTTACGGGGAGAGAATAAATTTCTCGCCAACCCCATCATACTGGGGGTAAAAAGTATGAAATTACCCAACGCCGACAAGGCTACGGGGAGAGAATAAATTTCTCGCCAACCCTACCATGCTGGGGGTAAAAAGTATGAATTGCCCAAAGCTGCTGAGGCGAAGGGAAGAGGAAATATTTGGTATTTAAGCCCAAACGAAACTCTCGACAACTCACCATGCTGAGGAGAAGAGCATGGCTAGCCCGACTCAAACGGTAGTTGGTAAAGGCCAATCAAATCCGTTAATAGTTGGGGGTTTACTAAAAATCCCATGACGACCCTGTCACAACAGTATCCTTATTCGAATATAATGATACGTCGCTGCTCTAAGCTGCTAAGGCAAAGGGAAGAGGAAAAGTTTGGCATTTAAGCCCAAACGAAATTCTCGACAACTCACCATGCTGAGGGAAATAGCACGGCTAGCCCAACTCAAACGGTAGTTGGTAAAAACAAATCAAATCCGTTAATAGTTGGGGGTTTGCTAAAAATCCTAATCAAATAAATCTCTTATCACGTTAATATTTCACCTCTGACAACAAAACTTTTCTTGTCATTTTTCTCCAACGGAGCAGGTGACGCTCCAAAATATTTGTCAAGTTAAAATCATACCTCTGACATTAAAATTCAAAATCAAATGAGATAAAATCCGATTAAATCTCCTGTCATGTTAAGTTTTCACCTCTGACAGAAAAGAAAACTCACACTTCATCAAGTCCAATATTACAACCTCTGATGAACTTGTTTTGATATCGTTAAGTTAAAAATTACCTCTGACGAAAATCATCTCCTTATCAAGTTAACAGTTATCTCTGATAGTCCGATTCCAAAGCTAAATACGTTAACCGTCATCTCTGTTTAGTCAGTTTGTCCCTATCACGACCAGATCCTCTGAATAGGTTAAGTTCCAAGACACGTTTAATGTCACATCTGTCTTTTCCTGATCCGTCATACTAGATGTCACTGAACGATTAGGATTAAAATAAGCACGTTAACATTATACCTCGCTTGATCTAAAATAAGCATGTTAACATCATAGCTCTGCTTGTCATCTAATGAACACGTTAAAATCATAACTCTGCTTGGTATTGAATAATTGAATATATTAACAGTTATCTCTATTTACCAAATTCTTTAAAACGTCTGATAACCAAAATTAAAAAATCCAAAGTATTTCGAAATTCAGTACAACTCAATACAGAATTTCGAAAACTTTGGAAGGGGTTATATAGATACTAAAAAAAAATTAATTAATAATAATAGTATATATATATATATATATATAGTAATAATAATAAATAAATAAAATAATAATAATAATAATAATTAGAAAAAGTAATTAAAAAAAAAAAATTTAAAAGCGGGTGCCCAGCACCCGCGGGAGGGCTCCCGCGGGTGAGCACCCGCGGGAGATCACCCGCGGGAGATCTCCCGCGGGTGCCTCCCGCAGGAGCGATCCCGCAGGTGCCAACCCGCGGGTTGTTTCCGTTGTTTTTCGTTTATTTGTTTCCTATTTATTTCGCTGATATCTCGTGATCCGATTTTTCAGGGATAATTCGAGCCGGATTTCGAGCGGATTCGGTCTATAAAAGAAAGGGATTGAGTCCGGAGAAAGGACTCTTGGATTTTTGGACTTTTGGGACGATTTCGGGCGAGCTCGTGAAATCGGAGCAGAGCCATCCTCTTCCCGGTCAGACGGTCAACGGAGTGCACCAACGAGATTCCATCGCCACCCGAACCCACGTAAAAAAAAGGGAATAAATTAATATTTCCGTTCTTGTTATTTCTCAGATTTCTTTTGTAATCTTAATATTTTCGTTGTAATCAAATAATTTTACAATGGAAGGAGAAATCCAAATTTTGAGCAAACAATCCCTAAAGATAGTTTCATGGTATCAGAGCTTTGATATCACCTACACCGTCTTCCCCTCCGTGTCCTCTTCTCCTTCCACCATTTTATACTTCTCTTTGACTTCACATCGTATTGGCGGACCCTTCAAAGCGGTATTATTGGTTGATAAATCATTTATAGCAGTGGATATTTAGAACATGCCTTTAGATTCGAAATTTTCTATATTAATGCCTTGCGGATACTAGCTCTTTCCATTGTAATAGACTTGTGCGAGCTTGGCCTTGGATACAATTCTAACCTAAATGAAAACCTGCATCATGAGCACAACCTAAGGAGGAAGCACATAATTCGGCCAACATGGTCAAAGCATAGGGCACCCAGTATAGTTCATAAGATCTAATGGTTGATAAGCATTGTTAACGTCATGCTAAATGCATATGTACACATGTAGATATGCAACTAAGATCAATGTGTCATTACTTTTTTCCCCCAGAAATACCATATGTTTATTACTTTAATAAACCCAAATGATATAATTACTGTGACATATGATAGTATACAATTTTGGCATATAAAGAAATTTGTATTGCTGTTAAGATACGGGAAAATGGAAATGTTTACAACAGTTTTTTAGCTTCTGACGTCTTCAATTCTTTTCTTTACTGAAGTAGATGTAATATGTATTCGACCAAGGGACACATACCAATTTTTATTCACTTAAAATATAACACAAAAAGTTGTACATAGATTTTGTTTTTTCCTAGTGCATTCCTGTATGACTTTGATTATTTTATAATTTTCCAAATTCTTTCAACTATTTTATAGGGTTAAGAAATATATGTTGTAATTTGGCTTGTCCTGCCTAAATCACCCTAAATCAAACATAAATTCAGTTCCATGTAAATTGAAATCTACACTGATATACAGGTTCAATATCATGAGGACGAGACTAATCCAATGGTTACAAGTGCTGTCAGTGTTGTTGCGAGGAAAAGGTAGCTTCACTATTGATCTCTTATAATTTTATGTGTCTGTTTGGATTGTTGACTATTATATTCTGTATAATTTGCTCAAATTTGCTTTTAATTTATTTTTATCGTTTTCTATTGTAAGTGTGAGTGTGCATGCACGCACACATACATACACACACGTGTGTGCATGTGTGTGTGTATGGGTTGAACTGTAAACTTTTCATTAAATCTATAATTTTAGTCTCAACACTTTTTCCACCACATATTTAATAGTGACCCACCATTACTTTGTTTCCTTTTCACTGTTCAGTTTTTGAAAATTTGACCTAACACATATCTCAAGGTAAATGAGGTAAATGGATGATGAAATACGTGTTAAATCTAACTTTTTAGATTTAATGGAAAATTTGTAGTCCGCGCATGTATATGCGCACCAAAAGCTTGATCATTTGGCCTCCACAGTACTTTAAAGGTTCAAAACTTTATAAATTAATATGGCTATTTGGTCATGTGTGGCTTAGCGTAAGATTGATGGCGATTCTTGTAAGGAAATGGTGTTTTGTTTCATGCTTCAATTTTTAAGAGGGCTATTAGTTAATATATGATTCACATTTTCATTTGTTTCAGTTGGTTGTGCATTATGTTTGATTTCACGACTTACTGGGGACTTTGTTTTACATATTTCTTTTTTAAACTAAATGGTAGATGAATGCTCCCATATTTTCGTTAATACGGATTAACAAAAGATATGAGGGTAACAGTAAATGAACAAATAGATGCTAAGCAAATGTGCAATAAATCTTTTACATTATGGGTAGTCTGGTTACTATGTAGAATAAAGCAATTTGGTTTGTGTATGTTTAGTAGTGTTGATCTTGTAATGTGCACTAGTGGTAAGACTAACCTGTAGGCAAATTTCAGAAGAAACATCTTGCTCAAGGATCCCGAGTGACATCACAGGCAATGAAGTGAGAATGACGTTGAACATAACCATAAAAGTATCATCATAGGTTGATTGCCCAGTAAAGCCCGCATATGCCTCGAAATAGAAAAGTGTGAGACCAAGAGCTATATTCTTGTAGACAAAATAGCAGATCTGCAAAAAAAAAATTAAGGACATACTTGAGAAGATTATTCTAGCATCAGAAGCACAGAACAGTGCACGGGCAGGATATTAATACCATTTGTGCAATCCTTTTGTAGCACCAGTGTCCATGGACAATAAGAAGTCGCTCTAGATACCGAAACTGGGAAATAGAGAAGTCGCTAGCCATGACAGCCTGCCAAAAGAGTAGGCATGGTTACTGGACATATACTAGTATTGAATAGTTATAAACTCTAGGGCCTTCATGGTCTTGAGAAGGAAATGAACCATTAACCCTATCTTTGGATGTCCAGTAAAACCACAAACTTATGACATTTTAGATGGATTTTGGAAAAAGGCAATTCATGATAACCCTCTTGGTGGCTTTTGGACAAGCATAAGAGCATGGAAATTTCCCAAAATCAAGACACCAAAACTTCCTTTTTTGAATACGGATATCAAATTTCATGATCGTCTCTCTGGAGCCCGTAACTGTAGTTTTCTATTTTGACTTCATATCTTTTCAAACCAAACATTTGACAGATATTAAGATAACCCTAAGATTTTGAGCCCATAGTTGTCATTAGGAATTTTGAGCCCATAACTGTATTTTTCTGCTTTGACTTTATATAACTTTTCAAACCAACATTTGACATATATTAATAAAGTTATCTTAGGCTATGCGTGGGAGATTAGTTTTGAAGTGTTTTGGTATGTTTTGAAAGGATGTGTTACGAAATGTTCATTAGAGCAATTGCTTGTAAGTTTTTGGATGAGTGTTTTGCAGTGTTCTTAGAACACCTTAAAACACTTGGATAAGTATTTTGGAGTTTATCTTAGAACACCTCAAATCGGGTGTTGTGGAGTGTTCTGAATTATTTATATATAAAAAAAAAACCCTCTCTTTCCTTATTCCAACACTCTCTCACATGCATTCCTTTTTCCTAATTGGGCATGTTATGAAACCTACAAAAACTCGTGAGAAAACTAAATTTTCAAGTGTAAGCTTGAACACTCTAAAATCCATAATCAGAACACTTTAAAACATATATTACAAAAACACTTCAAAACATATACTTTAAAAACACCCCAAAACACTTTGCTTTTGACATCTAAACATAAAAAGTTTTGTAACTTTCTTATCCATGTAAAATTTAACATTTGCTATAATTTTTTTGTTAAAGCATCTAAGAGGTGTTTTGGTTGCTTATATAAGTGTGTAAAGTGGTTGTAATTATAACTGTTTTTGCTGCAAGTGGCGTTTTCTATCAAAACTTCCTTATTTGTATAAGAATATCAAATTCATGATTGCCTCTCCTAAGCCCCTAGTTGTCATTCGGAACTTTGAGCCGATAAGTGTATTTTTATATTTTGACTTTATAACTTTTCAAAGCGAACATTTGAAAGATATTAAGATAACTCTAAAATTTTACAACTTCCTCATTCATTAAAATTAAAAATTAATATAACTCTAAAATTGTGTAACTTCATTATTCATGTGAAACTAAAAATTTGAATTTTTTTTTTATTGTTAAAGCATTTAAGAGGTGTTTGGTTGCTTGCTTATATGTGTAAAGTGGCTACAATGACAATCACTTTTGCTGCAAGTCGCGCTTTCTATTATTTGGTTGCAATTGTAGTTTCAAAAATTTGCAACTATAATTGTACTCAATTATACACTTGTAATAATTGCAATTGTAGAAAAAAAAGTTGAATACACTTTTCATCTTCCCAATGCAAATAGTAATCGTATTATTAATAATGAGATATTTTTTGACCATCTTGAAAATAAAAAAAATTAATATTTGAAAATTTTCGTAACTCTAATTACCACTTCAACTCCCAAACCATACACAGTAATATAAGTTGCAGCAAATTTTATTACTTCAACTTCAATTGCAGTAACATAATTTATAACTTGCAACTTCACTTACAGCGAGGCATGAGCATCTGTCAGTTTCAGTCCTGTTTTTACTAATTTTAGTAAAACCGAACCTAACCGATTATGAATGGAAACTGAGACCGAAACAAACTAATTCGGTTCAGTTAGTGATGAATTTTGAATAAAACTTGTTTCAAAATTATAATTTTAATCATTTTAGTAAAGCATGCCTCTTCAAAGTATCCAATTGTTATTGAATTTAGTATCCATAATGTATGTATATATAAAGAGAATAATGGAAATGAACCGTTGCTTCACGTAAGTTACCTGAATTGCATTCCATTTCTACTATCTCTAATAATTTTTTAAAAAATATTTTTTTTTGGATTATGATCTCGACCCTCTAGGGTTCACTCGTACCCAATTTCTTAGATTTTAGTTTTGATTTTGTCTTCTATGAAGTAAACATAAAATTAACGGTTTTTGGTGAATACATTTTGTATCCAAATGATGAAAAAGCAATGTTTAAAAAATCACTTTATGCGGCTGCTTATGCAACCACACAAGTGAATGCCGAGTGAAACCACATATAAAATCCAAAAATTGCTATTATTATGCTGACAATTTTGTAAGCAGGCATGTATGAGAGTTATGCCTCGCATAACCCGCATAATACGATTAATCTTGAGTCATTGATCAGACTCGTCTCTCGCTCTCCTATCATATTTCTTGCTTTCGTCGAGACTCGCTTTTGTTATCGCTGAGATTTTTTCGACAAGTCATTTTTTCTACAATCTTCTCTCCTTGGCTTTCCTTCTTGCTAACTCTCTCCTCAGCCTCTTACTCTCATCGAATCACTCTCCTCAGCTCTTCCTTCCAATTAATCTCTCTTCAACCTTTCGTACTTGTAGGCTCCCTTCTAAATTCTCAAGCTCTTGATCTCTTACTTTCGCCTCGTTGCTGAGACTGCACTATTAATCTCATATTATTTTTGAGATTTTGATTAGAAATTGAAATTAAAATAGGAGAATTGGAGGTCTCAAACTGATTTTAATTTGAGTTTGAGTATGAAATTATTTTAAGTATTGTTATTGGCTTGTTATTAAGCAAAACTGAGAAATTAAAATGCTTTTTTCCTAATTTCTTGTATTTTATAGCACTCAATATATGTATGTTTAAGTATTATTATATTAATATAATGAAATATTCATATTCCGTGTAATTCCGCATAATTCGTTTAATCTCCATAAAATCCTTTTAAGCATGATGCGCTAATAGACCGCTTGCATAATCAAAATATATTTTAGAACATTGTGAATGGGCAAATAAACTTTAAATCTCATAAAATTTGACTCTAAAGAAGCTAAAAAAGTACAGATTATGATCTAAGCTAAAATGATACTGATTATTAATTTTTCACCGTCGATTCATGTAATTTACCTGGCTGACAACTCATATACAGTAATCTATATATATATATATAGTGTGTGTATGTGTGTGTCTACATGAATGTTTATATGTATATATGGACATATTTCATATTTGTATATATTTTTGTGTATTAATTTTTTAATAATTTGGTCGGTTCAGTTCGGTTTTTGCCTTGCAAAGCTGTACCTAGGAAACCGACCGAATTATTGCGGTTCGGTTCGGTTTTGTTAGTCGGGTCGGTTCTGATCGATTATTTCAATTTTAACCGAACTCTGCTCACGTTACTTACTACCAACCAAACCAACCAAACGACCCCCAAATACATGCTAAATGATGTATCCATGAAGTTTATAACCGACCTGCATTCCTTCCACGCCGCTGATGCCAACACCGATATCTGCTTCTTGGATCATGCCAACATCATTTGCTCCATCACCGATTGCTAGAGTTGTCTTACCTGTTCCATCTTTCACCAATCGAGTCACCTAAAACAAGGGAATCCTGTAATTTTGTTCCGATAATTAGTTCGCTTAACCACTAGCTGATATAAAAAAACAATACCAGAGCTTTTTGCCTTGGTGACACCCTGCAACATATGACTGAAGCGCAATCAACTGCTAGGTCCAAAAAATGTTGCTTCATATCATCTTCTAAGGCATACGTCAAGGATTTCCCATCAATAATCAAAGCAAACGCTGCGAACGGATCCTTTTCTAGCTTAATCATTTGAGAAGCATTGGTAATTTGCAGCATAATATTCTCTTTCACCGTCTGCTCGGACTCCAAATTTAAAACAAAACCCTGCAACAAAGTCAGATTCACGAAAGGAAAAGATCTAACCTTAACAAAATGATCCCTACCTTGTTTGCATCAATGGATAACAAGTCTGTGTTCGTTGTTGAAATACTGATTTGTTTCATGCCTTGCCGAAGCAAACTGCAAGCAAACCTGCAAGAAAAACTCAACAACGAGTTTAAAGAAACTGAAAAATGTTTCGAGTTAGTGTATACATGCAGATACCCTATGTTTATTGCTGTTTCCATTTTATCACCAGTTAAAACCCAAATCTTGAGACCAGCGTGCGCTAGTTTATCAATGCACTGAGGAACCTGTGAAAAAAATGGAGAGGTACAGTACATATTATTCGATATATAGAGTATCAAAGAGAGTTTAGCATTGTGACTGTGTCGGAACCTTACCCCTTTTTGTAGTTTGTCCTCAACGGCAGTGGCACCCACAAGAATCAGTTCCCTCTCAATCGTATCCGCTATCTGCTCTAATTGGATTTCTCTATCGGGTCCTATGGTGGTCTTTGCCTTGACAAATTTGGCGTTCCAAGATGTGTACTCGGATTCATCGAGAACTCTATATGACAATGCCAAAGTTCGCAAGCCTCCATCTCCATACTCATTTAGATGTTTAGTTGTGTCCTCCAAGTATTTTTTCCCGTTTTTTGACAATCTTTCAAATATGATTCTGTGTAGTTTAGGAAAGAAAATAATAAGCTTAGTAAACCTTCTGTAGAAACAAGGTAACTAGAAATTCGATCAATGAGCTTAGCTTAAGACGAAAAGTTCAACGCACGTGTCTGCTCCTTTGCAAAGAAGAAGAATCTGCCCACTCTCATCCCTCACTATAACTGTCATTCTCTTCCTTTTGCTGTTAAATTCCAGTAAATTTAGAATCTTGTACTCCCTGCCCGCGACAAGAAATTTATCTTATGACCTCTAATAGATAACAAGCAAAAAAACAGTTTTTGGGTTCATATACTGACCTTTCAGTTTGCTCCGAGGCAGAAGGATATCGTTCCCTAACAAAGACGCTTGATTGTGTTCTTTTGCAGAACTCAAAGCCAAACTGGCCAGCAGCAACAAGGAATGCTCCTTCGTCCGGAGACTCTGCTTCATAGGTAAAAGCACCAGTTACTTCATCTTGCTCGGGGATTGCTGTTTGACAGATTGCCAGTATCCTGAAGAATAGCAGAATGTCTTCGGGATTCGGCTCGTTCATCCAGTTTCCTTGCATCAGTCTATCATCCTCAAAACTGAAACCTTTTATTGGTGCCTTTCGTCCGTTCGCAGTCTCGACGCTACATCCATCATCCAGCTCTATATCCACCGGCTCATCTTCCCATGAATCTTCACTTTCTGAGGCCATTTGCTTAGCAGCAGCAAGCTCTACTTCACTAGCGCGAACACCATACGAAAGTCCTGCGACGGTACATTTCAAGAAATCCATCTGGTTGCAAGTCAGTGTGCCTGTTTTGTCCGTCAAGATGGTATCGACCTGCCCGAGCTCCTCGTTTATGTTTGAGGTCCTGGCCCGTGCTGGCTTCCCCGTCTCCTCATCGTACATTTGAAGGTCTTGGTTGATGAATCTTGCCTGTATGAGCTTGACAACTTCAATGGATACGTACAGTGAGATGGGCAGCAGGTAGCCGTACAACATGAGGGCTGTAATAAAATGAAGGAAGCCAGTTTTAAAAGGATTCCACGGATCAAATGTTTGATTCACGCTCTCCGGTTGCAAATACCACAACCTTTTCGCTCTTGTTGATGTATCCACAGCGTAGCAGATGGCGCTGATAGTCGAGATCAAGAACAAGAGGGCGAGGAGGATGTATATGATCTTGTCCATCTTTTTTTCGATAGTGCTTCTCTTGGATGGGGACTCCGTCGAATTCTGCATAACTTTGCTCTCGTGCCCCGTAAAAATAACCACTCCATATATGTATTCGGTATTCCTGAGCTTCGAATCTCTCAGAAGGATCTGATTCGGATCCAGAGAATAGACCTGCTGCTCATACTCGAAATTACCCACAAAAGTATAGAGGTTAGGATTCGGGCTCTCACATTTGATCATCGCTGTAAAATCCTTGAAAGCACCATCGTTATCCAATATCAGAGTCGACTCCAACGACCTTTTCACCTTCAAATTCGTTTCGCCATCCAGATTCATAGTCTCCACATAGCATATCCCATCATCATAGCTCGACGATAGCAAGAGCAAGTCTGCAGGAAAGAACTCATCCTTCTCTACCTTCACGGCGTCCCCAACACGAATACTCTTCCAGTTCTTGTCGCAAAACCTCCCGTCCCCACTATGAACGCTTACATTCCGGTTATTGACGTTCATATCTTGCAAGAACCTCCGCCAGTCCTCCAACGCCTCCTTCCCCATGCTGAGGCCAACGACAAACACCAGAGGGAGAACCATAGCCTCCCATCGACTGGGCGAGACCTCAGTGAAGGACAGTACTGCACATAACAGAAAGTACAGGTTCGCAACGCGCCTGAACTGCTCGAAGAGGGCTTTCGGGAGGAAGGTGGCGAAGTTGTACTTGGTGGTCGAGATGTAGTTGGCGGGGTAATAGAGAGGTGGCCTGTCGTGGATGCTGGGATTGTTGCAGTGAACGATTCTAGAGTACCCTGGGCCTTGCAGGTTCTGGGCAGCGGAGTCTGGGGAATGAATGAAGGAGTAGAGCTTGGTCCATCGGATTCTTTCTCGGATCTTGTTCGATCTCTTTCGAATACTTAGCCGAGGCATCTTCCTCTTTTTCTCAGGTTTGAATTCGTCGAGTTTTTGTTGAACAAGGCAATGTGCAAGGAGAAACTAAGCATCACCATCTGCTTCAATCCATCCAAGCTTCGATTTATCTCTAAAGCTGTCTGCAAAGAAAACATATATAACAATAGAAGTTCGAATTTGATCGTCTCGGAGAAAAAAATGAAAGAAAAGAAGATAGATGGTGGCAACAGAAAAAAAATTATAACCATCTAAATTTATATTCGATATCAATCTAAATGCTTGCTAATGACATTTAGGCTTGAGGGATTGAAACTGACATAAATTGGATTCAAGTTTGTTATTTAATGTACAGATTACAGTGTTCAAATTTGAGGAAGAATAAATTTGATCTAGAAACAGAACGAAGGATACAAGCGTTAAAGAAAAAGAAAAAAAATTATCCGAAAAATCAAAATTTTACACATTTTATAAATTGAAATTGAGAGGATGGATTCTGTCAGCTTTAATTCAAATAACAAATAAATAATGAGGGTTAAATTTTAATAATTTGGGCACTCATTATACCTTGAGATTGAAAAATTTTTACCGAAGAAATTTTCATCAGTAAAAAACAGTGAATTATAGTCTACTAATATATAAAAATTTGTGAAAAAAGTTGCAATTTTTTTTTTTGTTTTTACCTGGAATCAGCATGAATGAGAAAGGGCCAACTGTTGGAGGAGGAGAGAGGAGAGAGAAAAAAAGAGAAACCTCGCGGCTCTCCCTGCTTCTCTAACAATACACCCGAACAATTTCCTACAATTTTATAACATTTTCTTTTCTCAGGAAAAATGAAAAAAACTATTGTCTTAGAAAATTATTTTAGGAGTTTTTCTCTCTTGTTAGCGGTCTATAATGTCTCGTTTCTTTTGAGTGGAAAGAAATTTCCCTTAAACTCCCTAAAAGCCTCAGTATCAAGAATAAGCGGTGGGAAGCAACAACACAAACTGTAGAAATTATATGCAAAAATTAACCTGTTAAATTGTTATTAAGTGTACAATTTAAGTGACTAATTTCTATTTTAATTTAAGTTAAGGTCTGAAGAGTTCTAGCCTGATTAGATTGTCCGTTTGTGATTTTATATAAGAGTAAACGGAAAATTCACCGGTCCTTCACCGCCGCTTAGATGACCCAATACAATTATTACATATTGCGCCACTCAAATAACGGTTAAGAGAGTTTTTTTTTTTATTACTTTAAGTGGTGCAACGTGTAATAATTGTATTGGACTATCTAAGCGACGGTGGAGGAACTCCCTTCACCGGTGGTAAATTTTCTGTTATCTCTTTAAGAGTAAACGGAAAATTCACCGGTGGTGAAAGGAGTTTATTCACCAACGCTTAGATGACCCAATATAATTATTACACGTGGCGCCATTCAAATGGCAGTTAAGAGAGTTTTCTTATTTGTTATCTTAAGTGACTCACGTGTAATAAATGTATTGGACCACTTAAGCGACGGTAGGAGAACTCCCTTCATTGCTATTAAATTTTCCGTTTTATCTTTAAGAGTAAATGAGAAATTCACCGGCGGTGAAGCGAGTTCTTTCACCGCCGCTTAGGTGGCCCAATATAATTATTATACGTGACGCCACTTAAAAGGTGGTTAATAGAGTTCTTTTATTTGTTAGGTTAAGTGATGCCACGCATAATAATTGTATTGGGCCACCTACCTAAGAGGAGGTGGAGGAACTCCTCACTGTCAGAGAATTTACGGTTTTCTCTTTAACTTAGTAACAAAGGCTAAGTCCTAGTTGTCTCGAATTAATTTGATAGCAAACCTAATGGTATCATAACAAATCCGCATACAAACTGGTTGTGCTCAAATTATTTTGATAACAAATCTAATCGTGTTGCAACTCAAATCCAAATACAAAGTTAATAATTCCAATCTAAGTCCTTATTATATAAAGCCACGAGGACATGTTAATGTCTCAACACAAATCTGAACGAATCATGGCACCTACAACGCCTGATCAGAAAGCAAAGGTTCGAGCCCCTACCAATCTTTCGGCCGACAAGGCAGAGAAGCAAAAAGTTTCCGGACGAAAATCCAGTCGAGCCCAGCCCACCAACTCAATTAGCGACAGGCAACAACAGAAGAAGAAGCGAGGGAGGCCACCAAAGGTTAGGCTTACCGATGTTGACTTGGTCAAACAGCTTCGACTCACCACAAAGGGATGGGCTCGCAACGAAAGGACTCCAAGTGTGGCTGCACCAAACGATTATCTTGTTCCAGGACCGATTCCTGATTCTCTTGACTTGCTTATGTCAGAAGATAATTTCTCTCTTGAGGAGTTTATGAAAGATTGCCCCGAAGCCCCTGAGGACTTTACGATTGATGCAGGTAAGTAACTCTTTGGGCATTTGGACCTTTAGAAATCAAAGTTTGAAACCATAAGTTTTGATGGGTGAGAAATAACATAAAATAGTAAAGCGACTTCCTCACTTGAGAAGGAACTATTTATGATATTGTTATTTATATATTTACTTTTTTCACTTAGCCAGTTAGTTAAAATTGCAGAAAACATAGAAAACATTTAAACGTGAAAGGTATAAAAATATATCAATTTATTAATGAAATAATGTAGATTTTCATCACTTTAAGAGAAAAAGAAAGATTTTGCAATTGTTTCTCATACATATTATATATATATATGTGTGTGAAAAATGAAAATGAGCTTATATCTCATACAAGTTTAGTTGCAGTTAGTTTCCACTAACTCTAATAAATTTTTCTTAAAACGTTCTTTTGGATTATGATCTCGACTCTTTAGAGTTTATTCACACCTAATTTCTTGGATTTTATTATTGATTTGGTTCTCCATAAAGTTAACACAAATTTTAATAGTTTCTAATGAACAAACATTTTGTATTCACTTGATGAAAGTGTAAATGAACTCTAAAATTCATAAAATTTAATCTTATTAAAGTTAAAAAGGTAGATATCTTATTTCTAGAAAAAAAAAAAATTTAAGAATAATTAAATTACTTATATTTTTGTTACTAGCTCACCTAATTTTTCCTGAGCTGGCGGGTCACCTACAGTAATCTCTCTCTCTCTCTCTCTCTTTATATATATATATATATATATATATATATATATATATATATATATATATATATATATATATATATATATATATATATATATATATATAAACACACACACAAAGAGAGAGAGGAAAATAAGCTGACAGGTCACGCAAGTTATGTGGGCTGCAGTTTATTTCCACTATCTCCAATATTTTTTTTAAAAAATTTATTTTGGATTATGATCTTAATCCCCTAGGGTTCACTCATACCTGATTTCTTGGGTTTTAATTTTGATTTGGTCTTCCATCAATTGGACACAAATTTTAATGGATTTCAATTAATAAACATTTCGTATCTACTTAATGAAAGTATAAATGAACTTTAGAATTCTTAAAATTTAATCTTGTTACAGTTAAAGAGATAGAGATTCTAATTCTATAAAAAGTTTGAAGGAAAATCATTGGATTACTATATATTTACCACTAGCTCACGTAATTTTTCCTGAGATGGCAGCTCACCTGCAGTAATCCCATATATACATATACATACATACACACAGAGATACACACACGCACACACACATATACACACACGCACACACACACACACATGAGCAAACGGGAAATTCACCGACGGTGAAGGAACTACAGATTGGTTAAAATTGAAACCATTTAGGCCAGTGAACTAGATACCCACTACAAGCCAAGCAACGATGTATGCAGCTGAGGCATACTAACAGACCGAGAGATTTGAACCATGTTCCTACACGACCTGATCAATTCGATCTATCTCAATTTTTTTTTTGCTAAGCCCATAGCAAAAAAACCTACCTTCTTACGATTATGAGGTTTATTCGAGTATGAAATCCAATCCTGGAAAAACAGCATCCCGCTTTTTTTTTTTTTACTATCCATGGTTTTGAGACATTTCGAAATCGAAAAATCTCTACAGGAGCAGGTGCTATCAAAGAACAATAGCCGATTTGGATTTGTGAGTTATCATAGATAATTCATTGGTAGAATGGAAGGATTTTTTTTTTTTTTTGGAAACGATTTCCAAATGGACTCCTCATTCATTAGATAGAGAATATTCCTTCACCATCGCTTAGATAGCCTAATACAATTATTAGGGATAGTTAAAGGCGTTCTATCTATGTGTGTGTTGTTTTGGGGTGGGGGGGGCGGCCGCGGCGGGCTTCATTGATATAATCAAAATAAGCTTTGCATTTAATCAGATGAGCATCCTCCTGTGATTACAATTGACATAACGAATTCGTCCTAAACGACTATAATGCAGTTGCAGTATCGGCTTCTGCTTCCACTCCGAATTGTTTGCTGTAAAGATCTGATCACCTTGGATAGTTCATCGACATCATGAATTCTTTTTCTAAGCTGTATAACCTAGTTCCATTAGCGGCACTACTACTTCCACTCGGCAAATTGGCCGTAAAGCTCGCAGATTCTTCACATCTTTCCTGCTGTGACACGGGTTTCCTCTTCTGCGATTCGGACCCGTCACGCTTCTGATTCTTCGTCTTGCTTATTCTATCCAGCTCCTGCTCAACCCTCTTCATCGTCGGCCTGTCTTCCCCTTTTATACTCAAGCAAGTCTCTGCAAGTCTGGCAATTGCCTCTAGCTGCTCCCTCCTCCCCTCTTCAGCAACCCGAATGTCGAGAATATCAATCAAACGGTTCTCCTTGCATGAACTAATGAAATGCATAGCGAGGTTCGCCTCTTCTCTCCTGTGAGAAATCGCTTTCTCCCCTGTCAAGAGCTCCATGAGAATTACTCCAAAGCTGTAGACATCGCTCTTCTCTGTTAGCTTCCCTGTATGATAGTACTCGGGGTCCAAATACCCAAAGGTCCCCTGGATCATTGTGGTCACACGAGTCTTGTCAATTGGAATGGATCTAGAGGCTCCAAAATCGGATACTTTCGCTGTAAAATTATGATCGAGAAGAATGTTGGATGACTTGATGTCTCTGTGGAAGATGGGTATAGAGGCGGCAGAGTGTAAGTAGGCAAGAGCTCCAGCTATCTCTGTAGCAATCCTCAGGCGATCATCAAAGGACAATGATGAAACGTTGTTGCCATCGACATGCAAGTGGTCCGATAGTGTTCCTCCGGAAATGAACTCATAGACTAATAAAGGGACTTCGGACTCCAGGCAACAGCCGAAGAGTCTCACCACATTCCTATGGTTAATTTGCGACAGAATCGCAACCTCATTGATAAACTGCTTAATCTCGCTCTGATTCACTTTTTCAGATTTCTTAATGGCCACAACCCGTTGATCCAATAAGATGCCTTTGTAGACGGTACCATGGCCTCCACGGCCAAGAACTCTAGTGGCATCAAAATTGTTGGTTGCCTTGTTCAACTCATCCAAAGTGAAGATCTTAGTTCTCTCCACATCGTTCTCCACCGTAGCAAGCAGTTGCTGAAGCAACATGCCATGATTTCTCCGAAAGCACTTTTCCTTGTGTTTCTCTACGTTTATCTGCTTTAATCTCTTATATAACAGAAACCCGGCAGCAATTAGAGTTAGAACGCCTAGTCCAGCTCCTGTGCCAATGGCAACGACGATACCTGCAGGTGAAGTGACTGTGAGATTTATCGGGCTAGAGGGCAGAAAATTCTACGGAACCATGGTGTCTGTAAGATTCGGGCATTTACCGATATTGGTTGGGGATTTGCGACATAAATAGCTCCCGAAAGTGTTTATGCACGATGCATTCGAACATAGATTTCTATCTAGTGCGCACTCGTCGATATCTGATAAATCACCAAAATCGAGAAAACTGAAAGAGTGAGCAGATCAATTATGTACGATATATCAATCTTAGCTGCTGAAATAAAAACTGTTACCTTGGCATCCGTCAGAGAGATAAGGGTTGCCCTCAAACCCAGCTGAGCATTTGCAGTGATACCCTGAAGCACTACTCACGCAATCACTGTGCTTACTGCGGCATGCGTAAGTGATCTGATTTTTCACTGCATAAGCACAAGTCCATGTTGCGTTGTCTGAAGATTCCCATGGAATCGCCCAATCGAGCACCACGGGCACCTTGGCATCTGCACCGTAAAAGTTAGAATTTTTTAGTTGTTCCGGATCGAACTTGAACCACTGGCGGTCGACTAAGAAAGCCTTGGTGCACGGTCCGATATCGCTTCTCCCTGTCTGACTCTGAACATTACTGATCTTGACGGACAGAGTCGGTGCACTTCCGATACTTGTCTGGCAGCATCCGATCCCTGAGCACGAGCCCTTATTTCTCAATACGCCGGTGAGATCGATGCAAATAGCTGCGCATAGAGTGAGAGGGGAAGGAACCAGAGGATTCAAGGGGATGATGTACGATATGGCACTGCATCCGATGGTGACGAAGCTGTTTCGACTGCTTGAGAATGTGTATGGCCCATTGTAACCAAGCCCTGCAGTCCACAAGAAGGTCTGGGAGTCATTGGCTCTGTCTCCAGATCCGCAGTATAAGGTTCGTACATGGCTGTTGATTAGCACCTGGCCTTCTGCAAGCAAGATGTTGGTCGCTTCGATCGTGCCATCGCCCAAGTAGAGTTTAGGACCTGAGGTGGAGGATTGGATGCACGTCAGGTTGAAGCCGGGCCGGAAGCAGCCAGGTTGCCCGATGCCGAAAGGGTAGGGAATGGTGATATTGCCGCATCGTGTCTGGCATGTTGCTGGAGTTGCTTCTGCAGACAGTAGCGGCACAGCTTGCAGCTGAAACAAGAAGAAGATGAAGAAGAAGAAGAATGGTGAGGGACTCATTTGCCGTGGTAAGGAGATGACAAACTGACAACACCAAATTACAAGTCTTTGGGCTTTAAAATTTTAGATGTACATTTAATAATAATTTTGAAGCAATGACTAATTCTTGAGAGCTAGTTTATGTTGAGTATTTCATAGAGAGGACCAAGTCACCAAATCAAGGTTACTTTCGGAATTCTGTACACTTTCAAGTCTTGTTCTTCCGGTAGCAATTGCTTAGAAAATATGTGTAGCTAAGATAAACACTGGTCAAGGGTGAACTCACTATTCCACCTTCTTCTGTTGAACCTTGGAGCCACTGGGGCTGCCGACATGGGTGTTGTGATACCTAAGGGGCAGTTTCCTGGTAATACCCATTGTAATGATTTTTTTTTTTTTTTTTTTTTTAATTGCTTCGCCTTGTTGAACTTCCTTTAGGAGTAAAACTGGATCAAATAACCACACGTATTAGAACTCTCTTTCATGGAAGTCAAATTTCCAATTTATTTTCCATGGAAATTTGCTCTGCATGTCGCTATTGCAAGATCAAATCAGTGGTTAATTACTAATTGTAGGTAGTCCAACGTCCCCACTTTTCAACCCATGCAAGTATTATGTATGCAACTAGAGAGTGCGGTAAGAGACTTTGACCAAGACTTAAAGTTCAACGAAGGGATGAACAATTTCTTAGAAACTACGCGAACGAAACTACTAATTTTGAGCGATAGATGGATCTCTGGGATTTCTATCTGGCTTCATTCGGCCATAAAAAAATATATATAAAAAAAAAAAAATCATATGAGAGATATTGGCTTTGTATTTCGCATTCATTGAGTATCCAAATATAATTAATGATCACAAGGAGTTATAGTTGGATTTGAGTTAGAAAACTAGAGTTCTAATTGGATTGTAATACTAATTAGATGGTAATATTGTTATTCTAATAGGATTAAGATAGGAACATTATATATATCTCTTGTATATGATATGAGAGAAGGGAGCAATTTGCTGAGAGAGATATTTCTGTTATTATGAGAGATGTGAAAACTAGAGAGATATTTGGATCTCTTCTTATAACCAATTTTTTTCATAGTGGATATTTCTCTCGCATAGACGTAGGTCGAATTTGGTCGGCCAAACCACGTTAATTCTTGTATTGTATTGTATTGTTTTCTTCCTCTCTACGATCTCGATGAGAGATTCGATCTCCAACAAGTGGTATCTGATCTGAATCAGGCTCTGATACCAATTGTTAGCAAAAATAATAATACCAATGGAACAACCGGCATAATATAATAGTTAACCGAAAGGAAAAAAGAAATCGAGACAGTGAACACACAGATTTACGTGGTTCGACAATGTGCATATATTCACGGAAACACGATTGAAAAGCTTTACTATATTAAAAAAAAAAAAAGGATCGCAAATCTCTTCTTCTCAACCATAAGAGAGAAATCAATGAAATCACATAAAATACAAGATCAAATTCTCACCTCAATACAAATACAATAATTTTGCATCTGTGCTATAGTCGCCGCCCTTTTCCTTTGTTTCAGCCGCAAAGAATCCCAAAGGAAGTCGCCACCTTCCTTTTTTTTTTTTTTTTTTCCCTTCCGGCCGAACCCTTCAGCCGGAAAACAAATAGTAGCCACACCCTTCTTTTCCTGCTTTTGGCCAAAGCTTATTAGCAGCCGCCCACTAATCTTTGTTTACTTCTGGCCAAAACTAATTAGCAGCAACCCCGCCACCTAATTTTCCCCTCACCTAATTTCATTAATTTGGAAACTAAAACTCTCTCACATGCTTTTATATTAGATATTCTTGGTTGTGTAGAGGAGGAGTTTCCGATTAAATATTTAGGCATTCCAATTAAGCCAGGAAAGTTTTCTAAGAAAAATTGGAGCCCTTTACTTAATACCTTTGAAAAGAGATTGGAAGGATAGAGAAGTAATTTGCTCTCCTTGAATGGGAGGGTGGTGTTACTTAATTCGGTATTAAGTACATTACCCTTATATTATGTGTCCTTCTTCCAACTACCGGGTTTGGTGAGAAATAGAAGAGACAGTATAAAGAAGAACTTTCTGTTGAATGGTGCTTCCTATACTAAGAAATATCATTGGATTTCATGGGAACAAATTTGTAGATCTAAAAAGGCTGGAGGACTTGGTGTACTGGATTTAAAATTTTTTAATTTATCATTAATTGCAAAATGGTGGTGGCACTTAATATCTCGTCCACATGACTCTTTTCAAAAACTGATGACAACAAAATACTGTCCTAGGGAGGCTACCTGGCTCACAAATGTCCGAAAGCCGTGCAATACATCTAGATTCTGGAAGGGTGTTATGATATCACGAATTATTGCCTGGCCAAGTTTGGAGTTTAAACTGGGCAATGGGCACAATATAGCATTTTGGCATGACAGGTGGTGCTCTCAGATTCCTCTAAAACTGTTATTCCCTAAGGCTTACTACTTTCTCGGGAAAAGGAGGCCAGGGTTTGTAGGTTGTGGGGTCGAGCTAGATGGTGCCTGAATCTCCGCCACCCATTTTCTGTCACTGAAAAACTCCAATGTCGAGAGTTGCGATCCCTCCTTAGTAACTTCACGCCTAGCCTAATGGCTGAAGATCAACCCTAATGGAGATGGAGCAAAGATGAGATCTTTTCAGTCAAATGCACATGCAATCATTTTATGGATAGTGATATTGTTCTGAATGATTTCACTTGGATTTGGAAGACTGTTTGCCCACCTAAAATTAGGGTGTTGCTCTGGTTGGCTATTAAAAAAGTCTTACTCACCTGGCCAGCCTTACAGAAAAGAGGTTGGGTTGGGCCAAACTTTTGTGTTCTATGTAATAAGGATGGAGAGTCCACCGATCAGCTTCTGTTGAATTGTCTTTTTACCCATGAACTGTGGTTGAACTGTGTCAGCAAGTTTGGGATCAGTATCAACACAGGGGTATGCACTAGTCTCGAGAACAAATTATGTGTTAGAGACAAGAAATCACATTTGGCTAGAACTTTAATAGCAGCATTATGTTGGAATATATGGAGTGAAAGAAATAGTAGAATCTTTAATTCTACTGCACGCCCATTACACATATGTATACGTGCGATTATTCATGATATCTTTTTTTTGGCAGTTATACCTTCGGATGAAGAGCGGGTTCCGTTCTCAGGTGGGAAATATGGGGAAGACGACAACAATAATTCTCCATCTTCGACCCAGACTTAATAGACGGCTTTCGGGGATTTTATGGTGACCTTTGGTTGCTTTTGGTGGACTTTTTGAAAATCGTGTGGTGCTTTTGTTATATTTTTTAGACTTTCTTGTTGTCATTTGAAAACTTATTCGTACTCTTTGTCCACTTTCTTTTAGCTAAGTTTGTTGTTTTCTTTTATGTATTTTTACTTTATTTAAATGTTTTTATTGTAGTTCTATTACCTGCTTATTAATGGAACGCGGAGGGTTTCCACCCACCGTCTTTGCTCAAAAAAAATTTTCCCCTCTTGCCAAAAAATAGCAGCAGCACCCACTTTTTTCTTTTGCCGAAAAATTATAGCCACCACCCAAAAACCCTTGCAAAACATAATAAGGAATTTGGTCTAGTTCGGACCCGATTGGGCAAACTGAACCCGCCCAATCATGCAGCAATTACGACTCAAAAAGCAACAAGAGAGGTTTGCAATAGGGCGACCCCCTCTCCCCTTTTCTTTTTATCTTGGTTGCAACAGGCCTTAATAGCTTGATCCATAAAGCAGAAAATGCAGGCCATACCTTGGGCCTCCCATGGTTCACTTACAACCGCCTTTATTAACCTTTAATATACAGATAATATTTTTATTTTTGAATGGACTGGCATTAGATAAGTATGCATTCTTAAATGGATCCTGTGTTACTCTGAGAACTGATCAAGGCCAATTTTCATAAGAGTACACTGGTTATTCTTGGGAAGAAAAAACTCTATGTAGGCTATCATTTAGGCTATTTTTAGCTGTTGAGATGCTTCTTTCCCTATACGATACCTAGAGATTCCTATCTGATCAGAAAAACTATACTGCCTGGACTTGGAGCCCTTTTCGACACTATGAAAAAAGGGAAGATAGGTGACAGGGGAAGGTCCTATCCCTTGGAGGAAGGGTCATACTCCTTAACACTGTCCAGTGTGATGTTTCAGAGGTGGCTTTGGCAACAACAATGACTTTGGCGGCAGCTCCATTTGGGTGCCCCAGCGAGGTCAGGAGAGAGAGGAATTTTGGAGAACTTGAGTTTGTATCTATTGAATTAAGAAGAGACGATGGATTTATATAGTATTAGTTTAGGAGCTATAGAATATGAAGGGTTTGAGAGAATTTATAGAGGACAATGGGATTTACGTTTAGAATTAAATAGATAAATCCAATTTAGATGTTAAAATGATTGAATTTATAGAGAAAATGAAAGATTTGGAGTTAGAGAATATAAAACGTTTGACAGTTATAGAAGATGAAAGATTGGGAGGTTAAAGAAAATTAATTTTATTTTTTGTTTATGCATTTATTCATTTATTTATGGTTAAAAATTAGGAGTTATTACATTCTACCCCTTTGAAATATAATTTCATTCTCGAAATTAAATAAGGCAAAGCAAGGAAATACTATATGTCTACTTTCGACTCGTAATAAAAGTTCTTTCTTCTTCCCAACTAGTTGACCATTTATTTTTAACAGCTTCTCACCATTCACGTTAATAGAGCTCGAACTTGATCAATGGAATAGGCGAATCATTTTCTTAAGAAATAGTTAGAATCGGAACCAATAAAGGATTATAGAAAATATAACTCTAAAATAACAAAAAATTTCAAAGCATAAATATTTTATTTTTACTAGGATGGAAATTTTTAGTCCCTTAAGAAGTCGGACTTGGATCAAAATAAATGGATCACTAATTAGGAAAGTAAGAGAAGATCGAAGAGTCAAAGTAATAAGATTTAAATATTTCAAAAAGTATTATTACATATACGTGGCAAATACTATACTGGGATCCGAACCAATCAAATTCAATTGAATTGATTTTGGAAACCTAGGATCGAATACCACTAGACTACTCTCACCCAAGTCATCAGACTATGACAAAAAACCTATGTAGAAACAGTTGAAAATAGAAAAATTATTATATTAATCTGTAACAATAAAATTAGCTATTATAACTTAAAGTTAATATAATCTAATGTAGTCGATTTTATAACAAGGGTATTTTTGTCTAAAATTAAATATAATTAGAAAAAATAACTGATAGAATATTACTATTTCAATTGTGTCCAATACAAATTCAGGAAATAGTCACATAAATTGCCTAGTGCTAAGTTGAACCTACCGTCAAACAAATAAGAATAATTATGTATAATCCAATAAATCATCACGCACTTATAGGATGTAAAATGCTTAGTTGTACAATTTAACAAGTTTACAGTCGAAACAGAGTATTTTCCATCTTTAGTTTCTCCCCCTAACTCAGTGTCATTCAGATAAAATTCATGTCAGGTCCAAAATCTTATTCTTATAATTTGTATATGGATTATATCATATACAATGTTTCAACTGGGTTTTATTAGTTTGTCAAATGGTTTACAAAGTTTGTTCAACTTTATTGAATAAATAACAATCGGTTAAATCAAAGATTTATTGATTTGAGACATCAAAGAGATAATAACGAGGTAAGTAAGTATATGGATGATGAGAGATTTTCTGTGTGACATAGGTTCTTTAATTAAATAACCAGTATATATAACAACTTGCCTAGACGCCAACACAAAATGATATCGTAAACAATATTTTTTTTCACAATTATAGCTCCTTATGTGATTCAACAGATATTAAAAATCTAATAAAATTATGTAATTTAATAAGTATTTATTAAATTTCAAGCAATATAAAGAAATAATGGCAATATCAATGATTGCACTTGTAGTAATAAATTTATTTTCTAAAACTTGAACGGTATAGTTAAACAATATTTCTATATAAAAAAAAAATAGCATGTTTAATGAGTCTAAAAAGAGCTCACCTTGATTCGTGAAATTTTTATCTATCAATTAGCAATTACGTGAAGTAATCTACATAAAGAATTATAATATAATTGTTAAAAATTATTTTAACATGAATTTAGTTGATTTTTAAGGATTTTTCTAATGTTCATATCACTCAAAACTTATTTTCAAGGTTAAATAATATTAGTAAGTCGGAAATCAGTAAACATGTTTGAATCCATTTTATTGAGTTTATAAGATAGATGATGTTGTTTTTAAGTTATTATAATTAGTGGATAGTGGGTGAGCTAATCCTAATATCTAATAAAATAAATCTAATAGGAATTAAGGAAGATATGTTAACCAACCTTATCCAATGGAGATCAATAGAAGGAAAAAGGTGGAGGCTCTACCAACGAAACTCTGATGAGGGTGTGATAGCTCCAGCGTGGAGTGGTTCCAACAACGGTCCTACAAGATGCTTTAGCCAGAAGTAGTGGTTTCGATGGCAGCAACGACTCCGACTGCGGTACTATTTGGGTGCTCCAGCAAGCAAAGAAAAAGATAGAAGAATTTTAGAAAACTTGAGTTTGTATGTGTTGAATTGAGAAGATATATTAGATTTATATTATGTTGGATTTAAGAGTTATATAATATGAAGGGTTTGAGGGAAATAAAAAAGATAATAGGGATTTATGTTTAGAGTTAAAAAGATAAATTTAATTTGGAGATTAGAATAGTTGAATTTATGGAGGAGATGAAAGGTTTGGAAGTTAGAGAAGATTAAAAGTTTGGGAGTTAGAGAATGTGAAAGGTTTGAGAGTCACAATAGATAAAAAGTTTGGAAAGTTAGAAAAGATTAGTAATTGAATTAATTATTTTATTTATTTATTTATTTATTTATTTATTCATTTATTTATGATTAAAACATAACAGTCATTACAGTTCTATTTGTGTTTTGATATGTATGGTTACCTATTCTATTTTGCTGCTTAATAAATTTGTTATTTAATTAACTAAGTTAAATTTGGTAGCAATCCTATTCGCCTCTCCCAGGCTTACCTTCTTCTATTATCAATTCCAATATTTGTTTCTTCGTAAATCTCCCAACTGGTATATATGAGAGCAGTCTGAACAAACTTTTTTTATGGTAATACTCTGAAATCAGAGAGTGCATGCAGCCCTTCCCTCCCACATCTCCCATGTAAGATATAAACTCAACAAGTTACTAACTTGTGCCCAGACCTCCAAGGAGGTACACAACATGAAAAGACACTCAAACTATTCACTATTCAATTCAAAACAAGGATGGGCCAGGGAGCCCACTAGACCATAAGTGCCAAGGGAGAGACCAGTAATAACACAATTCAGCACAACTTCCCATGCCTAGATACAAATGCGTGGCACCACCACCGCATTCCAAATTCATCTCAACTAAGTGAGGCTTACTCTAACATAAATTCTTGTAGATATTAGTAGTACAAACTTCTCAAAGGATGATGTCATACCAGATGACCATATCCTCATAGGCTAATCGAGGAATCGGAATAGCACAAATGACATTAATCTTTTAGGTTTCTGATGGGTTTGATGGCTTGATATTCTTAGCAAGAGTTAAATTTTCATTGGTTTTGTGAATAAAATAGTTAGATTCCTAAGGAGGAAAGAAAATAGGATAGTTTGGTAAATCTAATCACTTGAGTTACTTTTGAATAGGGTAAAATATAAATTACTTTTATGAGATGATCCATTTATGCTTAACTATCTTCCAGATTGGAACATAAATGTTTAAAGCCTTTATTTGGTATAAAATTAAGATGTTACCTTATCTTGATAAGAATTTTCATAAAACCAACTCCTCGACTTATACCAAGCCTTATTCCCACTAACTGAAACAAGATGGAGAAGTACAAAATGAGCCATAATCCAGATACATCGGTTGAAACATAATTATGGTTAGTCAAATAAACTGAAACAATATTGGTTCTGACAAAAAATATAATTAGTCATATATTTATAAAATATACAGTATGATTAAGAGAGATTTCAACAAGGCCAGGGTAAGACTGTCAACAAAGTCCTCTATGAAATTTAATGACGACTGCAAGTGATTCCATAATCAAACAAGTGTGGACTAGAAAACTGCCCCACTGTTTTTTTTATTCTTTTGTCTTCTTTTTCACTAAGACAGGTACTGAAAACTATAATCGCTCATGACAGATACCAGACACATCTCTGAACACTAGTTTTCGTAGTTAATGAGGAAAATTCCTAAGCAACTGTTGACAAAAAAAAAAAAAAAGCAAAAATCATTATGCATAAATACCAGTTAAAGTGTGAGTTACATTCCATTAATGAGTGGTTTAATGGAGGTTACACCCCATTCAATTGAAAATTTAAATGAGAGTTACACCTTAAAAATGGGGGTTACACCTCGATTATCTCTAAATTAATAAGGGTTTAAATTCCCAAAACTCCCATAAAAGCCAAGAAGGCTAAAGAAAAAAAAATGGGGGAGACCCATAGGAGATGATCCATGCAGCTCTATGAGAGAATCCACCTCTAGTACAAGAATAATAGAAATTCTCATCTTATAAAGAGTGCTGCTGCTCTCTCTTAATATATAGATTTTTGTCTCTTAAAGAGTTCTACTCTTTCATTTTCAAAGTCGTGCATGATTATTTCAACTCCAAGAGTTTGGTGTTAAAATCATCAATGGAAAACATGATTATCTCCCACCGCTACATTGGATATGAATAATATGTAGATCATCAGCTAAATAGAGATTCATATTTCAAGTATAAAATGGCTAACACATGGATAATCAAAGAGAGATTCATATTTTAAAGCCTAAAATGACTAATATATGGATCATCTGTCACAGAGAGATCCACGTCTCGAAAGTAAAGAAATGCTAAAATGCAACATGGAGAATCTTAACCTAATATAGATAATATGTGGATCATCATAAAAAGAGATCTATATTTCAAAGCTCAAAATGGCTAATACATGGATCATCTGTCATAGAAAGATCCGCTTCTCGAAAGCCAAGAAAGGCTAAAACGCGACTTTCATAGAGTCGCATTTTATCCCTCAAGATAGCCAAAATGCGGATCTTTAGCCAGAGAGATCCACGACTTTGGCTAACAAGAGTGGGCCCTACAGGGTCTCATCATCGCGCCCAAGCATATTATACAAAAAGCAAACATTCTAACACAACAAAGCTGCAAATCTAAAGTTTGGGATTCGCATTCCAGTTATAATCCAAAGGAGCCGCGAATCTAAAATTTGAGATCCGCATTCCAGCTATAATCATACCAAAGTTGCGAATCTAAAGTTTGAGATTTACATTCCAGTTACAGTCTGGAGGAGCTGTGAATTTAAAGTTTGAGATATGTGTTCTAGTTATAATTCCATCAAAACTGTGAATCTAAAATTTGAGATTCGCATCCCAGTAGCAGTCTGAAAGAATTGTGAATCTAAAGTTTGAGATTCGCATTCAGATTGCAGTTTAAAGAAAACATGAATCTAAAGATTGAGATTCGCTTTTTGCTTTTCAGTTATGATCCAGAGGATTAAAAATATCAGTTACTAATTCTGATGATTTAATATAAATCTACCAGACCAAAGGCAGAAAATTAATTCTCGGATCGTGGAGGCCATCAGTTAGACAACTATATCAATTCAAAAGTCTTCAAATATCTATAAATAGCGGAAGTTTAAGCGAAAAAAGGGATCTGAAGATCAATATTATAGAGAGAGCTATTTTTCATCCAAGTGCTAGTATTATCAGTGATTTGAGACTCTTGCCAACTAAAAATATTATACAGAGTGTCAACGGAGAGTAAGATCATCCTGTACAGCTACTCTAGAGCCCAGTTTTAAACAAAGAGGAAATTATATTTTCCTCATTTTCTGTAAACGGGAAACCATTGAAATTGTAATTCTTTATTGAAAAAGCTCAATAGAAAATTATTTACGATTTTATAGTGCACAGAAGATTGGCAATTCTACTGGGGATACATGTCATCACTGATGATAAGGTTGTAACTCAATCTGATATTATTCCAGTTGGCAGTATGGTCAAATCACTCATCATTGAGTTCGATCTAGAGAAATATGAAGAACTCCTCTCCTCTGACTTCAGAAGCTTTACTTCTTTATGGAGATACAGTAAGATTTCTAACAACTCAGCCTCTAAAGAGGTTTCAAAGCAGGAGTTCAATAAAAAGACTTCTCAGACCAATATGCTCTCAAAGGAGAATCATCTCCTTCACCAGCACAAGACTTAGAGTCTGTTCCACTTGATCTCTTTGAGAGTATGGATCAGGATCCCATAATAATAAGGAGAAATAACCATTTTCTGATTGCAAAAAAGATGACTCAGAAAACAAAGTTTCTCTCACTTACACAATGAGAAAGAATCTTATAAGAAGTAAAGCTCGGTCTCTCTGTAGAGCCAAGAAACAAAGAGAATCTGTTGAACCATAAGTCTAAAGACCTCCAGTTCAAGTATGGAGGCCAAGAAGTGAAGTAGAGGTTCCAGACAAAAAGAAAAATGAAGATGTAGATGGGTTTGAGAATATGGATCAGTTTTCAACCGACATACGTCGTCTTCAGCCTAACCATTAAAAAGAAGAAGACATCGGATAGAGACTCTTAGAGTTAGAAACTCTTAATGATAAGCATTTGGAAGCTCAACAAAGTATTGAGCTTTGCCAAGCACAGATTTCCAAAACCTTCAACAAAAGGTCAGGCAGAGAACTTTTAATGAGGGTGATCTGGTCCTTTCAGTAAGAAAACCAATCATAACTAATCAAAAATTCAGAGGAAAGTTCTAGCTAAAATGGGAAGGACCCTTTGTCATTAATGCAATTTACTCTAATGGCGCATATCGATTGGTGAAACTGAATGGTGACAAAATAATAATGCCAATCAATGAAAAATTTCTGACGAAATATTATTCCTGATGAAAGGATAAATTTCAACCGAAAGGAAAAACCTTGAACTATTCAAAAAATTGAACAGAAGTTCATTTTTATTGAGTTCTAGCATGTTGCGGAGCGCCAAATGAATCCTATGTCTCTATGACTAAGGATAGAGGAAAGGTTGGCATTTTAAACCCAAATGAAATTATTGACAACTCATCATGCTGGAAAAAATAGTATGGCTAACCCAACGCAAACGGCGACTAGTGAAGAATAATCAAATCTGTTTATAACATGAGGTTGGCTAAAAATTCTATAAACCTGTCATGGTAAGTTCCTATGTTTGACAAGTTTGAAATCCACTGACTCTGGAATCAAAGAAGTTTAAAACGTGAATTTTCATAAAGTCGCGAAGCACAAATTTTCACAAAGTCGCGCTTTGGCAAAAAGAAAAAAATCCTCCAAATTTGCTAAGTTAAAAATTACCTCTGGCAAACAAAATTTTTTTCCTCCAAATTTGCTAAGTTAAAAATTATCTCTAGCAATTCAAAAACTATTATACTATGAGTTACTGAACAGAGGAGATCATAATTTGTTCAGAAAAGTTAATGAATATTACTATCTTGTTCAAGAAAATTATTCATTCGTTGCAAAATCTACTTGGTTAATGATTACCTTGGGCGGTTAAATTCAATTTCCACCAAAAATTGTCACGTTAAAAATTATCTCTGACAAATTCAAATTCAATATCCACCAAAATTTGTCAAGTTAAAATTATCTCTGACAAATTCAAATTTTATTTTCACTAAAATTTGTGAAGTTAAAAATTATCTCTGACTGAATGACAAGTTTTATAAAACCACAAAGAAATTCAAAGTATTTCAAAATATCTTCGGAAAGTCAAAGATATTTTGTAAACTTTGGAGGGGGTTTAGTTGACAAAAAAAATCAAAATAATCATACATGAATACCAGTTAAAATGGGAGTTACATTCCATTAATGAATAGTTTAAAATGGAGGTTACACCCCATTCAATTGAAAATTAAAATGGGAGCTACACCTTTGAAATGGAGGTTACACCTCTATTATCTCTAAATTAATGACGGTTTAAATTCCCGAAACTCCTATAAATACCAAGAAGGGTAAACAAAAAAAAGGGGAGACTCGGAGAAGATGATCCACACACGAATCCATTTCTAGCACAAGAAGAATAGAAATTCTCATCTTATAAAGAGTGTTGCTCTCTCTTAATCTAGAGATTTTTATCTCTTAAAGAGTTCTACTCATTCATTTCCAAAGTCATGCAAGACTATTTCTATTCCAAAAATTCGGTGTTAAAATCATCTATGGAAAACATGATCATCTCCCACAGCTACATTGGATATGAATAATATGTAGATCGTCAACTAAAAAGAGATCCATATTTCAAGTATAAAATGGCTAACACATGGATCATCAAAGAGAGATTCATATTTTAAAACCTAAAATGGCTAATACATGGATTATCTGTCATAGAGTGATCACGTCTCGAAAGTAAAGAAATGCTAAAACACAGCATGGAGAATCTTCACCTAACATAGATAATATGTGGATCATCATTAAAGAGAGATTTATATTTCAAAGCTCAAAATAGCTAATATATGGATCATTTGTCACAGAGAGATCCGCATCTCGAAAACCAAAAAAGCCTAAAACATGACCGTCAGAGAGTCGCATTTTATCTCTCAAAATAACCAAAATGTGGATCTTCAGCCAGAGAGATCCACAAATTGGGCTAACAAGAGTGGGCCTTATAGGGTCTCATCATCACGCCCAAGCATATTATACAAGAAGCGAACATTCTATCGCAACAAAACCGCAAATCTAAAGTTTGAGATTCGCATTCCAGTTATAATCCAAATGAGCTTTGAATCTAAAATTTAAGATCTGCATTTCAGCTGTAATCATACCAAAACTGCAAATCTAAAATTTGAGATTCACATTCCAGTTACAGTCCGAAGAAGCCGCGAATGTAAATTTTGAGATCCGCATTCCAGCTGTAATTCCATCAAAACTGTGAATCTAAAGTTTGAGATTTACATCCCAGTAGCAGCCTGAAATAACTGTGAATCTAAAGTTTGAGATTCATGTCCTTATTACAGTTTAAAAAAAAGCGAATCTAAAGATTGAGATTCACGTTTTGCTTTTCAGTTACGATCTAGAGGATTAAAGACGTCGGTTACAATTTCTAAAGATTTAATGCAAATTCACTAGACCAAAATGCTGAAAATTAATTCTCGGATCGTGGAGGACATCAGTTGAACAGTTACATCAACTCAAAAGTCTCCAAATATTTATAAATAGCAGAAGTTTAAGCGGAAAAAGGGATTCGAAGATCATATTATAGAGAGAGCTATTTTTCATCCAAGTGCTGGTGTTATCAGTGATCTGAAACTCCTGCCAACTAAAAATATTATTCATAGTATCAACGAAAAGAAAGATCATTCTCCACAACTACTCTGGAGCCCAGTTTTAAACAAAGAGGAAATTATATTTTCCTCATTTTCTGCAAACGGAAAACAGTTAAAATAGTAATCCTTTATTGTAAAAGCTTAATAGAAAATCATTTACGATTTTATAGTGCACAAAAGATTGGCGACTCTGCTAGGGACACATGTCATCACTGATGATAAGGTTGAAACTCAATCTAATATTATTCCAGTTGGCAAAATGGTCGAATCACTCATCGATCATTGAGTTCAATCAACAGTTCTCCTCTGGCTCCAAAAGTCCTATTTCCTTACGGAGATGCTGTAAGATTTCTAACAATTCAACCTCTAAAGAGGTTTCAAAGACATGAGTTTAAAATAAAAGACTTCTCAGACCAATCTGCTCTCTAAGGAGAATCGTCTCCTTCACCAACATAAGACTCGAAGTCTGTTCCACTTGATCTCTTTGAGAGTATGGATCAGGATCCCCATAATAACAAGAAAAAATGACCATTTTCTGATTATCAAAAAGATAATTCAGAAAATAAAGTTTCTCTCACCCGTACAATGAGAAGGAATCTTAGAAGAAGTAAAACTCGCGCTCTCTGTAGAGCCAAGAAACAAAGAGAATATGTTGAACCATAAGCGCGAAGACCTCCAGTTCAAGTATGGACGCCAAGAAGCAAAGTAGTGGCTCTGGACAAAAAGAAAAATCAAAATGTAGATGGGTTTGAGAGTATGGATCAGTTTTCAACTAATTTACGTCATCTTCAGCCCAACCATTAAAAAGAAGAATGACATCGACTGAGACTCTTAGAGTTAGAAGCTATTGATGATAAGCGTGTGGAAGCTCAACAAAGTATTGAATTTTACCAAGCACGGATTTCCAAAACCTTCAACAAAAGGTTAGGTAGAGAACTTTTAAGAAGGGTGATATGGTTTTTTCAGTAAGAAAATCAATCATAACTAATTAAAAATTCAGAGGAAAGTTCCAGCTAAAATGAGAAGGACCCTTTGTCATTAATGCAGTTTACTCTAATGGCGCATATCGATTGGTGAAACTGAATGGTGACAAAATAATAATGCCAATCAATGAAAAATTTCTGACGAAATATTATTCCTGATGAAAGGTTAACTTTCAACCGAAAGGAAAAACCTTGAACTATTCAAAAAATTGAAAAGAAGTTCATTTTTATTGAGTTCCAGCATGTTGCGGAGCGCCAAATGAATCCTATGTCTCTATGACTAAGGATAGAAGAAAGATTGGCATTTTAAGCCCAAATGAAATCATCGACAACTCATCATGCTGAGGAAAATAGTATGGCGAGCGCAACGCAAACGACGACTGGTGAAGGATATTCAAATCTGTTTATAACTGGGGGTTGACTAAAAATCCTATAAATGTGTCATGGTAAGTTCCTATGTTTGACAAGTCTGAAATCCACTGACTATGGAATCAAAGAAGTTTAAAACGTGAATTTTCATAAAGTCGCGTGTATGCCCGAAAATTGAATCTTTGATTCCATTGCAAAAATTATTTGAATTACAATGATTAAGATTACAAAATAATCCGAGAAATTACAAGAACGGGAATATTAATTTATTCCCTTTTTTTGTGTGGGTTCGGCTGGCGGTGGAGTCTTGTTGCTGCCTCCGTTGACCGTCCGACTGGAAGAGATGGCTCTGCTCCGCTTCCCAATTTTCCGAACTCGCCCGAAATCTTCCCAAAGTCCAAGAATCCAAAAGTCCCCTCTTCGGTTAAATTCCCGTGTTTTATAGAACGAAAAGCTCCAAATCCGGCTCAATTATTTCTGAAAAACCGGATCACGGAATATTAGCAAAATAAAATAGGAAATAAATAATCGGAAAAAAACAGAAAACAACCCCGCGGGTTTGCACCTGCGGGATCGCTCCCGCGGGATCGCTCCCGCGGGTCCCGCGGTAGAAAATCCCGCGGGTGTGCCCACTTAACAAGTGGGTGTGCCCATTTAGCAATTTTTCCTTTTTTTTTCTTTTTTCTTTTTTTTTTTTTGGTATCTACATAACCCCCTCCAAAGTTTTCGAAGTTCTGTATTGAACCGTACTGAATTTCGAAATACTTTGGATTTTTTAATTCTGGTTATAAACCTTTTTTTAAAAGATTTGGTCGATAGAGATAACTGTTAATATATTCATTTATTCAATAACAAGCAGAGGTATTATGTTAACGTACTCATTTTAATCCTAACCGTTCAGTGACATCTAGTATGACGGATAAGGGAAAGACAGAGGTGATATTAAACGTGTCTTGAAGCTCAACCTATTCAGAGGATCTGGTCGTGATAGAGACAAGCTGACTAAACAGAGGTGACGGTTAACGTATTTAGATTTGGAATCAGACTATCAGAGGTAAATGTTAACTTGATAGGGAGATGATTTTCGTCAGAGGTGATTTTTTTTTTAACTTAACAACATCAAAACACGTTCATCAGAGGTTGTAATGTTGGACTTGACGAAGTGTGAATTTTTTTTTTCTGTCAGAGGTGAAATCTTAACGTGACAGGGGATCAATTTAATTAGGATTTTATCTCTTTTGATTTTGAATTATGATATCAGAGGTATGATTTTAACTTGACAAATATTTTGGAGTGTCACTTGTTCTGCTAGAGAAAAATGACAAGAAAAGTTTTGCTGTCAGAGGTGAAATCTTAACGTGACAGGAGATTTATCTGATTAGGATTTTTAGCAAACCCCCAGCTATCAACGAATTTGATTAGCCTTTACCAACTACCGTTTGAGTTGGGCTAGCCATGCTATTGCCCTCAGCATGGTGAGTTGTCGAGGATTTCGTTTGGGCTTAAATGCCAAATTTTTCCTCTTCCCTTTACCTTAGTAGCTTATGACAGTGATATATTTTTATATTCGAATAAAAATATTGTTGTGATGGATTTGTCGTGGAATTTTTAGCAAACCACCAGCTATCAACGGGTTTGATTAGCCTTTACCAACTACCGTTTGAGTTGGGCTAGTCATGCTCTTCCCCTCAGCATGGTGAGTTATCGAGAATTTTGTTTGGGCTTAAATGCCAAACTTTTTCTCTTCCCTTTGCCTTAGCGACGTTGGGCAATTCACACTTTTACCCCCAGCATTAAGGGGTTGGCGAGAAACTGGTTCTCTTCCCGTTGCCTTGACGACACTGTGTAATTCATGCTTTTTACCCCCAGCATGTTGGGGTTGGCGAGAATTTTATCCTCTTCCCGTTGCCTTGTCGGCGTCGGGTGATTCATACTTTTTACCCCCGTATGTTGGGGTTGGCAAGAAATTTATTCTCTTCCCTTAGCTTTGTCGGCGTCAGGTAATTCATACTTTTTACCCCCGTATGATGGGGTTGACGAGAAATTTATTCTCTTCCCTTAGCCTTGTCGGCGTCGGGTAATTCATACTTTTTACCCCCGTATGATGGGGTTGATGAGAAATTTATTCTCTCCCCTTAGCCTTGTCGGCGTCGGGTAATTCATACTTTTTACCTCCGTATGATGGGGTTGACAAGAAATTTATTCTCTCCCCTTAGCCTTGTCGGCGTCGGGTAATTCATACTTTTTACCCCGTATGATGGGGTTGAAGAGAAATTTATTTTCTTCCCTTAACCTTGTCGGCATTGGGTAATTCATACTTTTTACCCCCAGTATGGTAGGGTTGGCGAGAAATTTATTCTCTTCCGTAGCCTTATCGGCGTTGGGCGGTTCATGCTTTTTACCCCCAGTATGGTAGGGTTGGCGAGAAATCTATTCTCTTCCCGTAGCCTTGTCGGCGTTGGGCGGTTTATTATTATTATTATTATTATTATTATTATTATTATTTGGTTTTTTTTTGTTTTTTTTATGGGGGTTTAAATTAACCGCCCTGAGCTCGTCTTGGGAATTGTTGTGAGCCCAAGTGGTACCTTTAGATCACGCACATTAAATTTGTCGGAGTTAGCTCTAACTCCTTTTTTGTTCAGCCTTGAGCTGAACTGCTCCAGCGTTAATCAACGCTTGAATTTTATCTTTTAAGATAAAATAATTCTTTGTAGGGTGACCTACAATCCGGTGATACAGGCAGTAATTGGGATCGTTAGTCTTCCCTATCTCTTCCGGCCTCTTGCTTTCCGGCAATTTGAGCATCTTGCGTTTGCTGAGCAGGTTGAACATAGTAGCAGTATGTTCATCCTTGAACGAATACTGCTTTTGAAGCCTAGGCGACTTTGCTGTGTTGCTTGTAGTCAGCCATGGTTTCTGCTTCGGTATACTTTCTACCGCCATTGCCATTATGTCTTTCCCTTTGGAATGGAAAAATGGAATGGAGATTCGTTTGTACCATCTCCGATTGCAGACTGTTGTTCTTCGAGGCGTCGAAGTATTTCTTCAGCCTGTTCACCCTGTTTAAGCAGATCTTTCCAGGATTTGGATTCGACCGAGCCCATCTTGTCTAGTATATCGGTCAACAAATTGTGTCTGCAGGTTTCCACGAGTGTGTCCTGCGTCATGCCATGTGGGCATCGAACAGAAAGCTCTCGGAACCGCTCGACATAAGTTTTGACCGTTTCGCCTTCTTCTTGCTTCGTCGCTAGCAAGGATAATATGGAGACTTCTGTATCATCTTCAAAGAATCGGGCTAGAAACTCACGTTCTACATCAGCCCAAGATTTAATTGTTCCCTGGGGTAGCTGCATGAACCAAGTAAATGCGGGCCCCCGTAAAGTGCTCGCAAATATCTTAGTCATGGTCGGATCATTCCCCATGAGATGTCCTGTCTGCGACAGAAAGTAGAAGATGTGCTGTTGCGGCGAACCTCTACCGTCGAATGACTGAAGATTCAACGGTTTGTATTTTGCAGGATAAGGCACGGTTTCCCATTCTATGGGATAAGGACGTACTACCCCTACCTCTTGTAGTTTCTTTCGATGAAGAAGAGTTTGTAGTTGATTCTCCATCTTCTCTATTTTCTCCACGTGAGGGTTAATGATAACCTTCACTTCCTCTTCTTCTCTTGAGTGAGGAGGCACTTCTTCAGCCTCGTCCTTACTGTCTTCATTTATTTGGAAGGGTCGTTTTCCTTTCTGCCGACCAGAAATGGACGACGAGGATTGGTTCCTTCTAGTTTGAGCCAGCAGCTCAATTAAAAATTGTTTCATTTCTTCTATGGTCTCATCTTACTGTTCGAGACGTTTTTCTTGTCTCTCAAGCCTTTCAGAGACTTCTTCTAGAAGCGCGCCCTCTGGTTCGATAGAAACTCTTTTTGACCCTGGAGTAATTTCCTTATCCGAAAGGTTGTTTCCGACCACCTTTTTGCCTTTATTAACCATATTTGATGAGGCAGCAGGTAGATCGGTTCCAGAGTACGCCTTTTTCACCTTCCGTATTCTTTTAGGTTTGGTGATCCGCTCAAAAACGGATCGTCTCGGATGACACTCGCAGTTTAATAGAACAGTTGAGATCAGCTGTTCGCATTGGCAGTGAGGAACATTTTGTGAGGAGTTCTTCTTCCAATTGAGATATTCTCTCAAATCTTGAGGTATCTTCTCCTCTCTATTTGCATCTTGACGCATTTTGCGTCGCAAATTTGGTTCATAATACTGGAGAGTCTGCAATATTTCAGGGCTGAGCTCTTTTCCAGTATCAGATTGTTCTCCAACCCTTCTGCGGATTCTTCTAGAGTGTGTGCTGGCTTGCGCAATTGCATGGGCCCCGCACGCATCTGACTTATCCTTCGGAATATGTTCATCAGAAGAGAAACTTGAATACATATTCTCAGGTGAGTGCATGAGCACATCCTTATATTTGTTTGAAGAGGAACGGGATGGTATACCTGAGAGAGTAACCAAAAAGTTAGGTGTGCGCTGTGTGCTCACTGCGCGTGTGCCCGAATAGACATCAGAACCAACCCCTGATTTTTCTTGCGGAGTGCAACCCGTGGGAAACCTGCGGTGTGCAACCCGCGTTTGAAACCGCGGGTTTGCACCCGCGGTTGGAACCGCGGGATTGCACCCGCGGGGTGCAACCCGTGGTTGGAACCGCGGGTTTGCACCCGCGGTTGCCACCGCGGGATTGCACCCGCGGGGTGCAACCCGCGGTTGGACCCGCGGGTTTGCACCCGCGGTTGCAACCTCGGGATTGCACCCGCGGGGTGCAACCCGTGATTGCAACCGCGGGTTTACACCCGCAGTTGCAACTGCGGGATTGCCCCCGCAGGGTGCAACCTACACTTCTGCCTGCGGATTTCCACTTTTGGAATGTTTCTTCTCTGATATTTCCTGATCTGGATTTTCTGACCGCAATTTTCCAGAGGCACTATTGAGACGGGCCCGTTGGGTTTTACGCCTTAGGTTTCTCTTCTGAGAGCGGGTCAGGGACTTGTTTGACTTTTGGCTTGACTTTGGAATGGGCGATAACGCCGTGTTCTTGACAGACGATGACTTCTGTCAATTCGAACGGGCGATGACGCCTCATAAGTTTTCATAGGCGATGACGCCTTTCCGGTTGGCGATGACGCCTCACCTTTTTTCATCATCACCCGGCGATGACGCCTAGGCTCCGAATCAGAGGAGGAAAGAAATTCCTCATATTTTTGCTGGTCAACTTCTATGACCAGCGTCTCAACCATTGAGCCAATCGGCACCCGGTCGGACTGCGCCACCAAATTCTCTGTGGTAAACAGAGGGGCTCCTACTGTGGTCGCCAGTTCTTGTATGCCCGAAAATTGAATCTTTGATTCCATTGCAAAAATTATTTGAATTACAATGAATTAAGATTACAAAATAATCCGAGAAATTACAAGAACGGGAATATTAATTTATTCCTTTTTTTTGTGTGGGTTCGGGTGGCGGTGGAGTCTTGTTGCTGCCTCCGTTGACCGTCCGACTGGAAGAGATGGTTCTGCTCCGCTTCCCAATTTTCCGAGCTCGCCCGAAATCTTCCCAAAGTCCAAGAATCCAAAAGTCCCCTCTCCGGTTAAATTCCCGTATTTTATAGAACGAAGAGCTCCAAAAACCGGATCACGGAATATTAGCAAAATAAAATAGGAAATAAATAATCGGAAAAAAACGGAAAACAACCCGCGGGTTGGCACGTGCGGGATCGCACCCGCGGAAAATCCCGCGGGTGTGCCCACTTAGCAAGTGTGTGTGCCCACTTAGTAATTTTTCCTTTTTTTCTTTTGTTTTTTTTTTTGGTATCTACATCGCGATGTACAAATTTTCACAAAGTTACGCTTTGGCAAAAAAAAAAAAAACCTCCAAATTTGCTAAGTTAAAAATTATCTCTAGCAAACAAAATTTTTTTCTTCCAAATTTGCTAAGTTAAAAATTATCTCTAACAATTCAAAAACTATTATACTATGAGTTACTGAATAGAGGAGAACATAATTTGTTCAGAAAAGATAATAAATACTACTATCTTGTTCAAGAAAATTATTCATTCGTCACAAAATCTACTTGGACAGTTGAATACTGATTCTATATTATTTAGTTAATGATTATCTCTGAACAATATACAACAAAGAGTCAATAATGTATCAAGTTAACAGTTTATCTCTAATCATCAACACCAATTACATTCATCAAGTTAACAGTTATCTCTTAATGAATGACGACAAATCTAAACTTTGATTCCACCAAAATTTTGTCAAGTTAAAAATTATTTTTGGCAAAAAAAAATTTCCTTTCACCAAAATTTTGTCAAGTTAAAAATTAACTTTGGTAAAACAAAATTCCCCTTCTATCAAAATTTATCAAGTTAATGATTACCTCTAATAAATCCAAATTTTGTCAAGTTAAAAATGACCACTGACAAATTCAAATTAAATTTCTTCCAAAATTTATCAAGTTAAAGATTACCTCTGATAAATTCAAATTTTGTTAAGTTAAAAATTACCTCTGACAAATCTAAATTCCATTTATTTCAAAATTTGTTAAGTTAAAAATTATCTATGGCAAATCCAAATTCAATTTCTTCCAAAATTTATCAAGTTAAAAATTCAATTTCTACCAAAATTTGTCAAGTTAAAAATTACCTCTGACAAATCCAAATTCAGTTTCCACCAAAATTTGTCAAGTTAAAAATTATCTCTAACAAATCCAAATTCAATTTCCACCAAAACTTGTAAAGTTAAAAATTATCTCTGACAAATTCAAATTTCATTTCTACCAAAATTATTAAGTTAAAAATTATCTCTTACTGAATAACAAGTTTTATCAAAGGACAAAGAAATATAAAGTATTCCAAAATATCTTCAAAAAGTCAAAACCTATTTCAACTCTAAGAGTTCGGTATTAAAATCATTATGGAAAATATGATCATCTCCTACCACTATATTAGATATGAATAATATGTGGATCATCAACTAAAAAGAGATCCATATTTCAAGTCTAAAATGGCTAACACATATATTATGAAAGGGATATTCATATTTTAAAACCTAAAATGGCTAATATATGGATCATTTGTCATAAAGAGATCCGCGTCTCGAAAGTAAAAAAATGCTAAAATGCAGCATGGATAATTTTAACCTAACATAGATAATATATGGATCATCATCAAAGAGAGATCTATATTTCAAAGCTCAAAATAGCTAATATATGGATCACCTGTCATAGAGAGATCTGCATCTCGAAAGCCAAGAAAGGCTAAAATGCGACCTTTACATAGTCGCATTTTATCTCTCAAGATAGCCAAAATGCAAATCTTCAGTTAGAGAGATTCGCGAATTGGGCTAGCAAAAGTGGGCCCTACAAGATCTCATCATAGCACCCAAGCATATTATACAAGAAGAAAACATTCTATCACAATAAAGTCGCGAATTTAAAATTTGAGATTCACATTCCTATTATAATCCAAAGAAAGTGCGAATCTAAAATTGAGATCCGCGTTCCAGCTGTAATCGCACCAAAGCTGCGAATATAAAGTTTGAGTTTCACATTCCAGTTACAGTCTGTAGGAGCCATAAATTTAAAGTTTGATATCCGCATTTCAGCTGTAATTCAATCAAAACTGTGAATCTAAAGTTTGAGATTCGCATCCCAGTAGCAGTATGAAAGAATTGTGAATCTAAAGTTTGAGATTCGCGTTCTGATTATAGTTTAAAGAAAATGCGAATCTAAAAATTGAGATTCGCGTTTTACTTCACTTACGATCAAGAGGATTAAAGACGTCGGTTACAAATTCTGAAAATTTAGTACAAATCCACTAGACCAAAATGCGAAAAATTAATTCTCGGATCGTTGATGCCATCAGTTGGATAGCTACATCAACTCAAAAGTCTCTAAATATCTATAAATAGTAGAAGTTTAAGAGGAAAAAGGGATCCAGAGATCAATATTATAGAGAGCTATTTTTCATCCAAGTACTGATGTTATCAGAGATCTGAAACTCCTGCCAACTAAAAATATCATACAGACTGTCAACGGAGAGCAATATCGTCCTCTACAGTTACTCTAAAACTCAGTTTTAAATAAAGAGGAAATTATATTTTTCTCATTTTTTGCAAATAGAAAACCGTTGAAATTGTAATTTTTTATTGAAAAAAAAGTTTAATATAGAATCATTTACGATTTTATGGCGTGCACCAACCACTTTCAAAAATCTCGATAAGTGCCTTCATATGTCATGTAATCAGTACACATATTTCTCTTTCTCTCCAGATATGATAAATGTAGAGCAAACGGAAACAATCACCAATTAATTATGCATCCTGAAATAAACGATGATAATTGGTACTACTATTTTGGAAAGCTGTAAGAACCCCCTACGTAAGCAAAATTCGTTGACTAGGAATCATATGCGAAACCATACACATTCTCAAGCAGCCGAAACAGCTTCGTCACCATCAGATGCAGTGCCATATCGTACATCATTCCCTTGAGCCCCCTAGGTCCTTCCCCTCACTCTATGCGCAGCTATTTGCTTTGATTTCACCGGCGTAAAGAGAAATAATGGCTCGTGCTCAGGGCCGGATCGAATGCTGTCAGACAAGTATCGGAAGTGCACCGACTCTGTCTGTCAAGATCAGTAGCGTTCAGAGTCAGACAGGGAGCAACGACATTGGACAGTGCACGAAGGCTTTCTTAGTCGATCGTCAGTGGTTCAGGTTTGATCCTGTACAATTAACAGACTCTTAACTTTTACAGTGCAGATGCCAAGGTGCCCGTGGTGCTCGATTGGGCGATTCTATGGGAATCTTCAGACAACACGACATGGACTTGTGCTTGTACAGTGAAAACGCAGAGCCCTTACGCATGCCGCAGTAAGCACAGTGATTGCGTGAGTAGTGCTTCAGGGTATCGCTGCAGATGCTCAGCTAGGTTGAGGGCAAGCCTTTTATCTATAACGAATGCCAAGGCAACAGTTTTTATTTCAGCAGCTAAGATTGATATATCGTACATAATTGATCTGCTCCCTCTTTCAGTTTTCACGATTTTGGTGATTTATCAGATATTGACGAGTGCGCACTAGATAGACATCCATGTTCGAGTGCATCATGCATAAACAATCTTGGGAGCTATTCATGTCACTCCCCAAAAGGCACGCATAGCACCATTGATGGTGATTCGAGATCTGGATGTTCACCTGACAAATCCCACAATGATAAGGTAAATGTCCGAATTCTACAGATTCCATGATTCAATAGAATTTTCTGCCCTGTAGCCCGGTAAGTCTCTGTCAATTCTCCTGCAGGTATCATCGTTGCCGTCGGCAGAGGAGCTGGACTAGGTGTTCTAATTCTAATTGCTACCGAGTTTCTGTTATATTGGAGAGTACATCAGATAAGTGTAGAGAAACACAAGGAAAAGTGCTTTCGGAGAAATCATGGCATGTTGCTTCAGCAACTGCTTGCTGCGATGGAGAACGATGTGGAGAGAACTACGATCTTCACTTTGGATGAGTTGAAGAAGGCAACCAACAATTTTGATGCCACTAGCATTGGAGAATATGTATGATGCATGATGTTTGTCGATCAGATGCAAAGTATTGAATCGAAGCTGATAACTCAAATAAAATGATCGAGGCTCCAAAAAGTGATATGTGAATGAAAATGAGCTTAATCAACATATTTGTGAATATTCTTGTCAATAGTTAGAAGAGAAACAATAATTAGTCATGAATTTCTTCCTTAAAAAAAACTAAATTACAATTATGGATTCAAGGGAATTCATTATAAAATACATTAATTCTTATCTCATATCCAATATATGACTAAATATTTCATCTCTACGGATGGTAATGGACATGTCTCTGGATTAATTTTTATTTCGCTCTATACAATTTAAATTAAAAATAAAATTTTATTTTTCTAATTCAAAATTTTGTATAAGGAGAATAAAAAATTGGCCTATGGACACATCAATTATCACTTCTAATACGTCTCATAAAAGTAATTTGTATTTTACCCTAAACCTATTCAATTAAAATTTTATTCATGCACACCACTTTGTTCAAAATACCCATATTTGAAACTTTCAAAAAATTATAAATTTGTCATCATGTTCTGGGCTAAATTTCCCTTCTATAACCCATAATGACCACTTATGACCACCGGTCGGGTATTATTATTGACCTAATTAAATACCGATCGGCTATTAATATCCAACCAAGTTTTATTTCGGTCAGATAGTAATGTTCGATCAGAATAAAATGGGATGGAAATATTAAACTCGAGTATATAATGGGCAAGACAATGAAGGCAGGAGCTACGGAGGCAAGAGCCAATGGAAGCAGGGGCAGACTTCGATTTTGGGCTCAGAGGATGTGATTAGGGGTAAGCATTGATCGGTTCGGTTCGGTTTTGGGTAGAAAATACCCCACCGAAAACCGAACCGAACTAACAAAACTAAAACCGAACTGACCGATCTTCATAAATAACCGAAACCCGAATCGAAAGTTCAGTTTGGTTCGGTTTCGGTCGGTTTTCGGTTTTCTGGGCTGCGGCCTAGAAACCCACTTGAGCTAAAAAAAAAAAAAAATGGGCCTTTTGGGTTAACTAAAGGATTCGAATTATGGGTCGGGTTGAATTACGGGTTATCGGATCGCTTAGAGTTACTGTTTGGTTTTTTCGGTCGGTTTCAGTTGGAGATTATGCCACCGAAATCCGATCCGAAAGCCGAATTGAAATTCGGTTTTGTAACCGATCCGACCCGATAACCGAATTAACTGAACCGATCGGTTCGGGTCGGGTCGGTTGAGTGGTTTTTTCGGTTAATTCAAAAATCTGCTCACTCCTAGATGTGATCGATAAAAAGAGGAGAGAGAAGGTTAGAATTGGGAAAAAAAAAATTGGCATATTGAATAAATATGGAAAATTCTATTTGCACACGGCATTTTACTCTTGACGCACGGTTTTAAAACTTATAAATAATTACAAGTTTGTCATTATTTTTTTTGGAACTACGACTCATCTTCCTTCTCTATTTTCTCTCTAAAACCCTAGATGATTTTTTTTGGTATTTAATAAAAATACATCTCCTACAAAATCATCTATTTGATTTCTTGACCCCTTAAAATTTTTTACATTAATATTCCTGAAGAGATTAGAAGAATTTTAAATTCTTCGATTTCACCGTGACAAGTGAAATTTGAGTTTGGAATTTGCATTTGAGTTTTCTTATACAAATAGAAAATCCCAACATACAATTGATGTTAGAGAACAAATCTAAGGTACATTTAAATTTTTTTTTAAGGTTTTATACGTATTTGTTTGAAATTTATCGTTAATTAGTTTTTTTTTTGGAGACTTCGCTTGCTGGTCGGGTATTAATACCCGACCAGAATGTTTCTTGGTCGGGTATTAATACCCGACTAAAATATTTTTTTACTAAATGGAATTGGATGGGTGAAAAGTTAGAGAAAAATAGGAGGGGTATTTTTGGAAAAAAAACTGGGCGCAGAAAGTAAAATGACAGTATTTCAAAATATGAGTTTGGTGTAAAGAGAAAGTAGGGCGCCAAGAGTAAAATGCCGTGGCAAATAGAATTTCCCAATAAATATGGAATCATTCAAAATTAAAAGTGAGCGTAAAGAGTAATGTGGGCGTCAACAGGAACAAGATGTGCATGTATAGAATTTCCCCTTAATTAATTATGAGTAACTCAAGTGATTAGCTTTACCAAAAATATCCTTTTTACATTCCTTCTTATGATTCTAAGCATTTAATTCACCAGTGAAAAATCAACCTTCGTTGAGAACATTATGCCACCAGACGTATCATAAATCTAAAAAATTGATGCCATCCGCTTCACCATCATATTTCTAAACATAAACAGTAAAAAAAAAAATTTATGGGAAGCTTGAATTAGTTATTTAAATTTGTAAATGATAGCTGAGAGGGGTTAATTTTGGCCAGTAAGAAGTTGGGTAATAATAAGGGTGGCCTTCGAGCCATTGCGAGCCGGGGGTTACAAGATCAATTCTTGAAAACAACTTCTCTGCAAAGTAGAAGTAAGGCTGTATTTATCAGACCCTTCTGCAACATGGGAGTCTCGAGCACCCAGCAGTTGCCCTTTTCAAGGAATTGGTGATAATTAGATAGGATTATCCCGTTTTAGTAACTGGTCATTGTAGTGCTAATTGTTTGATGTTCGTACATACATATCCACGGTTTATTAAAAAACAAACTCATATATTATTTTGACGAGTTTTTTGAAGTGTTGATAGCTTTAATTAATGTGCAAAGTATCCAGCAAGATGACAAGTGAATGCAATAAGATACGACTGTTTTAACTTCAAGAGCATTTTTTATATAGATAAACTATAATCAATCAAAAAAATGTATTATAAAGTTGTAGAAATCTAAATTATCTTCAAAATGGTACGAAGAATAACTCAATTGATGTTCAGATGCAAAAGTTACCACTATTTTACTGAAATACTACAATGCAATTTGACGGGCCCATCGATGGGTAAAAGGGCCATTGATGACTAGTTACCAATGGCTCATAAAGGCCCATCGATAAATTAATTGTAAAATATGTAAAACTTCTAACTACAAGACCCTTTTTACCAGGATAATTGCATAACAGATTTATTTTGGTTTTGGATGCGGGTTTGACTCGTGGGTTGGAAATTTGACTCCGTTTGACTTGGGGTTTATTCCAAACAATCCTAAACTTAGAATGGATGTTTGGATGGTTTTCATTATGATTGGATTTATTTTAATGATCAAGATTCTTCCACTTATTACTTGTATAGTTAAGATTTATTTAGGAGACTAATCATAAAAGGAGGAGAAAACTAGATTTGAAAAGGTTTATTGGAAGAAGGGTTTAGATGAATTGAACAGAACTTGTTGGAGAAAATTGAAGGTGTCTAAGAAAATTTTTGAATGAAAAATTTATTTTGGATTATGATCTTAACCCTATGGGGTTCACTCATACCCGATTTCTTGGGTTTTAATTTTGATTTGGTCTTCCAACAAGTGGACACAAATTTTAACAGATTTCAATGAATAAACATTTTGTATCTACTTGATGAAAGTATAAATGAACTTCAAAATTCTTAAAATTTAATCTTGTTACAGTTAAAGAGATAGAGATTCTAACTCTAGAAAAAGTTTGAAGGAAAATCATTGGATTACTGTATATTTACCGCTAACTCACGTAATTTTTCCTGAGATGCCAGCTCACCTGCAGTAATCCCATATATACGTATACATACACAAACACACACACACACACACATATGTATGTATGTACTCTTCACCACTGGTGAATTTCCCGTTTGCTCATGTGTGTGTGTGTGTGTATATATACACATGAGCAAATGGGAAATTCACCGGCGGTGAATGAACTACAGATTGGTTAAAATGGAAACCTTTTAGGTTGAAAGTCATAGTACTAACACCTAAAGCAGTGAACCAGATACCCACTGCAGACCAAGCAGCGATGTATGCAGCTGAGGCATCCTAACAGAGCGAGAGATTTGAACCTTGTTCCTACATGACCTGATCAATTCGATCTATCTCAAATTTTCATTTGCTAGGCCCATAGCGAAAAAACCTACTTTCTTACGATTATGAGGTTTATTCGAGTATGAAATTCAATCCTGGAAATACAGCATCCCGCTTTTTTTTTACTATCCAGGGATTTGAGACATTTCAAAATCAAAAAATCTCTACAAGAGCAGGTGCTATCAGAGAACAATTAGCCGATTTGGATTTGCGAATTATTATAGATAATTCATTGGTAGAATGGAAGGAATTGGTTTTTTTTTTTTTTTTGGTAGGGGGGTGGGTGGCGCGGGGCGGACGATTTCCAAATGGACTCCTCGTTCATTATATAGAGAATATTTTTTCACTGCCGCTTAGATAACCCAATACAATTATTACACGTGGTGTTACTCTAAGAATAGTTAAGCGAGTTCTTTTATTTGTTACCGGTTCCACGTGTAATAATTTTATTGGACCACCTAAGTGGCGGTGAGGAAACTCCCTTCACCACCATTGAATTTTCCATTCTCTCTCTCTATATGTGTGTGTTATATGTGTGTGCGTGTGGACATTTATATAATCAAAATAAGCTTTGCATTTGAGCAAATGAGCATTCTCCTGTGATTACAATTGACATAACGAATTCGTCCTAAACGACTATAGTGCAGTTGCAGTATCGGCTTCTGCTTCCACTCCGAATTGTTTGCTGTAAAGATCTGATCACCTTGGATAGTTCATCGACATCATGAATTCTTTTTCTAAGCTGTATAACCTAGTTCCATTAGCGGCACTACTACTTCCACTCGGCAAATTGGCCGTAAAGCTCGCAGATTCTTCACATCTTTCCTGCTGTGACACGGGTTTCCTCTTCTGTGATTTGGACCCGTCACACTTCTGATTCTTCATCTTGCTTATTCTATCCAGCTCCTGCTCAACCCTCTTCATCGTCGGCCTCTCTTCCCCTTTTATCCTCAAGCAAGTCTCGGCAAGTCTGGCAGTTGCCTCTAGCTGCTCCCTCCTCCCCTCTTCAGCGACCCGAATGTCGAGAACATCAAACAAACGGTTCTCTATGAATGAACAAATGAAATGCATAGCGAGGTTCGCCTCTTCTCTCCTGTGAGAAATCGCTTTCTCCCCTGTCAAGAGCTCTGTGAGAATTACGCCAAAGCTGTAGACATCGCTCTTCTGCGTTAGCTGCCCTGTATGATAGTACTCGGGGTCCAAATACCCGAAGGTCCCCTGAATCATTGTGGTCACACGAGTCTTGTCGGCTGGAATGGACCTAGAGGCTCCAAAATCCGATATTTTTGCTGTAAATTTATGATCGAGGAGAATGTTGGATGACTTGATGTCTCTGTGGAAGATGGATATGGAGGCGGCAGAATGTAAGTAGGCAAGAGCTCCAGCTATCTCTGTAGAAATCCTCAGGCGATCATCAAAGGACAATGATGAAACGTTGTTGCCATCGACATGCAAGTGGTCCGATAGTGTTCCCCCGGAAATGAACTCATAGACTAATAAAGGGACTTCAGACTCCAGGCAACAGCCGAAGAGCTTCACCACATTCCTATGGTTAATTTGCGACAGAATCGCAACCTCATTGATAAACTGCTCAATCTCGCTCTGATTCACAATTTCAGATTTCTTAATGGCCACAACCCGTTGATCCAATAAAATGCCTTTGTAGACGGTACCATGGCCTCCACGGCCAAGAACTCTAGTGGAATCAAAATTGTTGGTTGCCTTGTTCAATTCATCCAAAGTGAAGATCTTAGTTCTCTCCACATCGTTCTCCATCGTAGCAAGCAGCTGCTGAAGCAACATGCCATGATTTCTCCGAAAGCAGTTTTCCTTGTGTTTCTCTACGTTTATCTGCTTTAATCTCTTATATAACAGAAACCCAGCAGCAATTAGATTTAGAACACCTAGTCCAGCTCCTGTGCCGACGGCAACGATGATACCTGCAGGAGAAGTGACTCTGTGAATTATCGGGCTACACGGCAGAAAATTCTATTGAATCATGGAATCTGTAGAGTTCGGGCGTTTACCTATATCGATGTGGGATTTGTCAGGTGAACATCCAGATCTCGGATCACCATCAATGGTGCTATGCGTGCCTTTTGGGCAGTGACATGAATAGCTTCCAAGATTGTTTATGCACAATGCATTCGAACATAGATTTCTATCTAGTGCGCACTCGTCGATATCTGATAAATTACCAAAATTGTAAAAACTGAAAGAGTGAGCAGATCAATTATGTACGATATATCAATCTTAGATGCTGAAATAAAAACTGTTACCTTGGCATCCGGTAGAGATATAAGGGTTGCCCTCAAACCCAGCAGAGCATCTGCAGTGATATCCTGAAGCACTACTCACGCAATCACTGCACCCACTGCGGCATGCGTAAGTGCTCTGATTTTTCACTGCATAAGCACAAGTCCATGTTGCGTTGTTTGAAGATTCCCATGGAATCGCCCAATCGAGCACCACGGGCACCTTGGCATCTGCACTGTAAAAGTTAGGGTCTGCTAGTTGTACCGGATCGAACCTGAACCACTGGTGGTCGACTAAGAAAGCCTTGGTGCACGGTCCGATGTCGTTACTCCCTGTCTGACTCTGAACATTACTGATCTTGACGGACAGAGTCGGTGCACCTCCGATACTTGTCTGACAGCATCCGATCCCCGAGCACGAGCCATTATTTCTCAATACGCCGGTGAAATCAAAGCAAATAGCTGCGCATAGAGTGAGAGGGGAAGGACCTAGGCGGCTTAAGGGGGTGATGTACGTTATGGCACTGCATCCGATGGTGACAAAGCTGTTTCGACTGCTTGAGAATGTGTATGGCCCATTGTCCCCAAGCCCTGCAGTCCACAAGAAGGTCTGCTGGGAGTCGTTGGCACTGTCTCCAGATCCGCAGTATAAGGTTCGTACATGGCTGTTGATTAGCACCTGGCCTTCTACAAGCAAGATGTTGGTCACTTCGACCGTGCCATCGCCCAAGTAGAGTTTAGAACCTGAGGTGGAGGATTGGTTGCACGTTAGATTGAAACCAGGCCGAAAGCAGCCAGGTTGGCTGATGCCGAAAGGGTAGGGAATGGTGATATTGCCACATCGTGTCTGGCATGTTGCTGGAGTTGTTTCTGCAGCCAGTAGCGGCACAACTTGCAGCTGAAACAAGAAGAAGATGAAGATGAAGAGAAATGGTGAAGGACTCATTTGCTGTGGCAAGGAGACGACAAACTGACAACACCAAATTAGAAGTCTTCGGGCTTTAAAATTTTAGATGTACATTTAATAATAATATTGAGCAATGACTAATTCTTGAGATCTAGTTTATGTTGACTATTTCATAGAGAGGACCAAGTCACTGAATCAAGGTTACTTTAGGAATTCTGTACACTTTCAAGTCTTGTTCTTCTTGCAGCAATTGCTTATAAAATATCTGTAGCCAAAATAAGCAGCGGTCCAAGGGTGAATTTATTAGGGTTGATTACAGTCGTATCCCTGTAGTTTTTAGGGTGTGTAACTTAACACTCCTGAAATTTAAAACTCTAAAAAAACACTTGAATTGTTAACACTGTTAATGAGAATTAGTTATTTTTACTCTTTTTTTTTTTTTTACTAAAGTGCATTACTGTCCCCTCAAAATCTTATTTTACCCTCATCTCTCCCGTCAATCAGCACACATTCTCTCTCTTTCTCTCCCTTTCTCTATCCTATCTCTCAGTCACCCTCTCTCTCTCTATCCCTCTCTCTCAGTCAAAGAAGGAGCGTGAGTGACTGAGAGAGAGATGGATAGAGAGATGAGAGAGAGATAGTATGCTGATTAAATGGAGGGATAATGGTAGAGTAGAAATTTGAGAGACAAGAGTGCATTTTAATAAAAAGAAAAGTGGAAATAACTAACCCTCACTAACAGTGTTAACAGTTCAGGTATTTTTTTGAGAGTTTCAAACTTGAGAAGTGTTAAGTTACACACTCCAAATATTATAGAGGATCTGATTGTAATTAACCCAATTTATTATTCGGCTGTCTTTTGTGGAACTTTGGAGCCGCCAGGGCTGTCGATGTGGGTGTTGTGATACCTAAGGGGCCGTTTACTAGTAATGCCCACTGTAATGATTTTTTTTTTTTTTTTTAAATTGCTTCGCCTTGTTGAACTTTCTTTATGAGTAAAACTGGATCAAATGAAGCCAAAGGTGAAGGGTTGTACATGATTATTGTAGAAAATCAAAAAAGGGTATGATATGCTAATCTCCAAATATTTCTATGAGATGCTAATTAAGCTGGATATTCATGAACAAATCAATAGAAAGTTTAAATATCAGTTTATGGAAACAGCTTTAGACTCTATTGGGCTTACGTGCACGCAAGAATCCTTATAACTGTAGGCTATTCAACCCGCTAAGCGAAATATAACATTTTTAACAAAGTCTATCTCCATATCAATGTGGAACTAAATAAGTTAGCTACAATTTTGAAACACAACACCGAACTCTTGATTCATCATTCTTTGTGAAACTGGTTGGAAATGAAGCCAAAAGTCAGAGAATTATAATTTTTCAAAAAATAAATGAAGAAATTTTTTTTTTTAAAAAAAAATATTCGAGCATTATATAGTCGAAGAGATGGTATTGGCAACTCTCACGATAAGAAAAAAAAAAAGAGTTAATTAATTGTTGGAATATCTTTAAAAAATTTGTTAAAAAGAAGAAGAAAAATTGTTGAAATAAATTCCATCAACAGAATTCCTTTGGCTTGAGGTTAATAAATTCTTCTTGAAAAGGATCTATAACCACATGTATTAGAACTCTCTTTCATGGAAGTCAAATTTTGCTCTGCATGTCGCTAGTGCAAGATCAAATCAGTGGTTAATTACTAATTGTAGGTAGTCCAACGTCCAGACTTTTCAACCCATGCAACTATTATGCATGCAAATAGAGAGTGCGGGAGGTAAGAGACTTTGACCTTCCATGGTTCACTTGCAACTGCCCTTTATCAACCTCCAATACACAAACGATGCTCTTATTTTTGAATGAATTGACACTCAACAAGTGTGCATTCTGCTCTAATTGGATCTCTCTATCGGGTCCTATGATGGTCTTTGCTTTGACAAATTTGGCGTTCCAAGATGTGTACTCGGATCGGATTCATTGAGAACTCTATATGGCAATGCCAAAGTTCACAAGCCTCCATCTCCATACTTATTTAGATGTTTAGTTGTATCTCGAAGAAGAATGGTGAGCCAAGTCCCTCGTGTTTCATTAATGAAGTTTTAACAGAACATAAAAAAAAGTACATAATTCAGAGATAGTACTTAACACATCAAATAAGCCCTAGTACAAAAATAGAGACAAAGCACAATAGAGGTGGAGGCAGTTGTTGGTGGAGAAAAATTCAAAAAGATGAAAATAAATAGCTCTGCAGTCAGGTGGACGCGAAGTTATTGATTAGCTTCGCATCGTCCAGACCTTAGCTCCGCGTCCAGATTATTTAACTCTGCATGAGCAGATTCTCAGAATCTTAAATTAGTTGTAATTGAGAATTAGACTTATCCAATACCCAAATTGAGTCCATTCAGAATCCAAATTCAAGATATTTCAATCATTACTAAGATATTTGAATAGAATCATTGATGGATACAAATATTTTCTATTTCTATTCCTATGAAAACTCACGTAACCAACTAAAGTTTTTAAATACCCTCATGGAGTAGACTTTAGGGACTTTTTTTTTGGGAGATTTTTTTTTTGGAGTTCTAGTTACGCATAAAAGTCTTAAATTCATCAAGATTAGGAGAGAGAAAGAGAAGGTAGGGCCGGCCATCATTTTCTTCAAAAGAGATTTTCACATCGAATCGTAACAAGTTCTACTAGTTAGATCCTATCGCCATACTAGAACCCACGTTTTATTGTAAAAGAGAATGATAAAATATAAATCCTCTCGTTTGTTTTTTTATTGTTTCTCTTTCGTTGTAATCAAAGAAATCAATGGAAGGGAGCAAGAATTTTGCAGGGTCACCATAAGAAAATATAAATCTCTGTTATGCCCTTCCTTGAGGGTTTCCTGTCTGAGCTCTAAGCTCTAGTGCCTTTTTCTGATAAATATCCTGTCCAAGAAATATCAAAATAAATATAGCCTGTTCAAAATAAATATAGATGTTTAGTTGTTGTTGATAGTGAAAATTTCTGATAAAAAAGAATTTTCCACACAGAACGCGGAACTAGCTCTGTGGCTCCGCGTTTGGCTATTTTAGTCTCGCGTTGAGTACAACGCGGAGTTAAACCAATAGTTCAGCGTGCAGAGTGTTTTAACTACACGTTAACTCCGCATGAGAAGATTTCATTAATTTGGGTTTATCCAATACCCGAATTGAGTCAAATCAGAATTCATATTCAAGAGATTTAAATCAAGACAAGATATTAGATTAGAACCCTTGATGAATATAACTACCTTCCAATTCTATTTGATTGGAAACTCTTGTATTGACTCAAGGTTATAAATATCCTCTTGAGAAAGCCTTTGGAGATCAATCTTTTTGGAGTTTTTGTGAAGTTCAAGTTACTGTGAGAGCCTTGAACCCATCAAGACCAGTAGAGAAGATTTAGGGCTGGCCATTTTCTTCATCAAGAAAGAAGATTTTCACGTCAAGATCGTTAAAATGAGCTACTCGATAGATCCCATCGCTATATAGTGCCCACAATTCATTGTAAAAGAGGGCGATAATTAATAAATTCTCTCGTTTGTTTTTCTTTTGTTCTTTTTCATTGTAATTAAGCTATTTCAATAGAAGGAAGTAAGAATTTTGAGACGAACAATCTGACGATTATAGTGGGAGACATCTCTTTTACTGAAAAAGAGATCATGACGCAATTTGACGTGGAAAAGATCGGATCCGATATTAATATGCTTATCGTAGAGATCAACCAGTAGAAATACGAGGAGTACCTCTCCTCCGAATCAGGTAATCTGACTGAAACGCGGTGCTATCGCCGCGTGAGCTCCAATATCCGTAAATTGAAAATCGAGAATCTATCGTTAAACAGGGATCCTTAGAGATCGCGGCCATGGAGCCATCATTTGAGCAAAAAACCCTAACAGAAATTGACCTCTCTACTGCCAAAAAAGTCCTGAAAAGAACCCAACTTCGCAATCAAAATCGAAAAACAAGGAGGAAAGCCCTCAAAACCCGCGTTAAACGCGAGGCTAATGAAGTAACAAAATGCGAGGCTACTGCACCTCGCAAACTGGCTTGCGTCAAATAGCAAGACTAGTCAATTTCGCCTTAAACGCGAATTTATGACAAAGCCAGCGTGTGACTCTCCATGCGAGGCTACTGGTTCTGAACCAAAAGCCAGAAAACTTAGCATAACTGGCATAAATCGCGAGGATAAACTTCTGATAGAGCCAGTGTGTGATGGAGGCTCTCCACGCGAGGCTAAAACTAAGCTTAGCGTAAATCACGAAGCCAGTAAAACTTGCTTTAATCACAAGACTCCTTACCATCACGTAAATCGTGAAGATAATTATTAGACTTGCGTCAATCGCAAAAATTGTGTTAAACACAAAGTTATAATTTGCGTAAATCGTAAGAATAAGTCAGCGTGCAAAAATTCTCCTCCATGCCAGACTTAGATTGCAGAAATTAAACTTCTGCACAAACACCAAGCCAGCGTAAAACACGAGGCTAGCGTAAAACGTGAAGCTATTTCCCAGTTTCACGCTTCAGAACGTGAAGCTAGCATCCAACTCCACGTAAAATAACCTGAATATAAAATCAGGGCTGATAATTGCATTATTGGATAAAAACTTGACATCAATAGCTCTGAGAAATTTCAATAGGCCCCTGGACCCTCTCAACAACCAAGTGGGCCCCACGATTCTGTATCTAAGGTCACTGACCTCAAAGAGTACTTAACAAAAAATAGGAATATAAGTCAAGTCCAACCAGACCCTATTTGTCACTGTGAGCAACTTATGACAGCAGTATCTGCTGTATTGAACAATTGTTGCTATAAGAAAAGGGTGTTGGTATTTGACCGATTAACCGAGTCAGAGAAACACCCTGCAAAGAGAACAAAAGGTGCTCTCTGCGAAATTAAAGAAAAAGAATGGAACGCAGTAACTTTCAACATGGTTAGAAATGGTAAGAAAGTCATTGATAAAGAGGATGATTCAGAATCAAGTGAAGAAAAACCTCATCATCTTACTCGACTTAAATCAGGAGCTGTCACTTCTCGAAATTACAAGAAACTCATAAAGAGTTCTTGTGATGATGACAGCGACAACATGGCCATAGCCTCACCTCGCTCTTCTGCATCTTCCCGACCACAAAAATCAGCAACACATATGGTGGATAAATCTGATGACATTGATCAGAGATTGGAGGCCCAAGAACAGAAGATCCGAGATCAACAGAAAACGATCAAGGATCTCAAAATAATGCTCTTAAAAGTAGTTGAGAACACCCAAAAATAGTCAAAGATAAAGCTAAAACTTCTTCCTTAGGAAAAACACCAAAGAAAGATGAAGAAATACCGTTCAAGACGAATGAACAAACGAAGGAAGAGAAAGCTTATTCGGCACATAAGGATGATGATAAGTATTCTTTTCATGATCCTCATGAAGAAAAATCAAAAAAATGCACAGCCAACATGATGCCCTAATTAACAAGAAGGAATTGAAAGAATCAGGGGTTTCCAGACCGTACCTGTTTAAGTGGGATTTCACACCATACCCCGAAAAATATAAACCGCTTAAGTTAGAGCCGTATGATGGGAAAGGATCTCCTAGACAATATATATTACTTCTTGTTTCAGGCAGGACATTTAATAGGTAATGATTCAGTAATAACCAATATATTTGCAAGTATCTTGCTAGGGCCTATTTTTACATAGTTTATGCAGTTGCCCCCAGGTACTATCAATACCTGGTATGACGTTGAAAAGCACTTTCTTACAGTTTATTTGAGAATGATACCGAAATATCAGTTCATTCCCTCCTTGCAACAAAGCAAGGGGAATAAGAAACAGTGAAAAATTTTATAGAAATATTCTGGGAGAAGTCCGTACATTGTAAATACGAAATGGTTCAGGAAACTCTAGTAGAGACTTACACGCACAACCTTAAAACTAACGTGCTCCTAAATGTGGGAGCCTTAGAATCTAAGACTTGAAAGGATTTGCTCGAATAAGGAGAGTAAGTAGAGGACTTGATTCGCCGGGTCGAAGAATCTCATGGAATGGAAAATCTTGGAAATAACAGACCGCACCTACAAAACAATAATAAGAGTAAGGGAAAGGCGGTAATGGCATCTGATGCCGCTCCAAATCAAACAAATCCTCCAAATCCAAAGCCCTGAAACCAAAAAGGCACAGGTCAAAATAGGCCTCGATAAGAAATGACCTATACTTTTAGACCAGAGCAGACGCCCATACTCTTTCTCCTCCTCCTTAGGAAGGGAATGTTAAAACTACTGAAAAACCGAAAGCCAAAAGATGCAGGGAAAACTAATGACCCTAATTACTGCTTATACCACTGGAACGTCAGACACCCTACCAAGGACTGTTACCCTCTTAAGAACAGGATTCAGGCATTGATAGAGGCCAGAGTTCTGGCGCTAAAAGAGGAGCAGAAAAAAGTTACATCCAGTATGGCGACCCTGGTTGTAGGAACTCGTGAGTTTCCTACAGGAGTAACTCCGGTACCATCGGACAAACTTGTTGTGAAGAATTATGACCCGCATAAGATGGCATAGAAAGGACTTACTGCTGTGATAACACAAAGAGGGGAAGTCATGTGGGTTCATCCTGATCTCCTACAGGATGAACAATGGACCACATCAAATAGCCAAAGAAGGAAGCGGATTAGTAATACTATTTCTGCAAAAATTAAAGAAGAGTATATAATGCACTGACGGACTGTGAAGAGGAGGTCGAGATTATGGCCACTCACCAAGATGAGGCAAGTCCCTCTGGCACATGATCCGGCAAAGCTTATCTCAAAGACTATACAAGAGTAGACCCTAAAGATATATATAGGGAACCTACAAAGCCTGCAAAGCAAAAAGGATTTCGTTTCCAGAAGAATTCAAAGAAAGATGAAGAGATCAAAGACGCCTCATTCAAATTTGATATGATAGCTCAGTTGGCTAATATCCCAGCTCGAGTTACGCTCTACGAGTTGCTACGATTATCAAAGTCAACTCGGAAAGTATTAAGAGAGGCCTTGCCAGATTCTGAATCTTTCTTAGCATATATCGTCGAGATAACCAATGAGAAACAGGATTCCTGCCCCCGCTGTTATCAAGTGAGGAGGCAGGTCTCGCAAATAACCTTTTCCCTAGAAGACATGCATGTTAGGAATATAAAGCACAATAGACCTTTATATTTTATCGGATATGTCGGATCTACGAAAACAGACCGCATTCAAATCGATCTGGGGTCTGAGCTAAGTGTCATTCCAAGAAGATTAATGCAATTACTGGGAATTTCACCCCCATCGCCTTACACCGACAAACACCACGATATATGGGTTCAATGCTAATGATAGCTCTCCCATCGGGAAGATCCGACTCCGATGTCAGATCGGAGATTTGAGAACAGAAGTTATGTGTTACGTCATTGATGCAGACACATCCTATAATATTCTGTTGGGATGACTGTGGATTCATGCCATATGATAGTCCCATTGACTCTTCATCAATGCATGAAATACTGTGATGAGTGAGGAGAAGTCCGGTCATTAATTGCAGATAGGCAACCATTTAAAGGGTTGAAAATTACTTCACTGATGCCATGCTAGATAAGTCGGCCCATGAGGTCCTCTATAAGATCCTCAAAGAGTCTGAAGAACCCGGCGACAACGGCAATGAGGCGGATACTGAATATGAATCCCCAGGAGAGGATGACGGGGGTGATTATCAGATAAACCCTCGTATAAATATGAACTTCGATAGTATTAATGTAACTAATGTAGCTGATGATGAGTGGGTTATTAATGAAAAAGTCAAGTTAGTTTACGAGTCTACTGTCGCTACCAAGTCTGAACCCTCTTGTACTTCTACTGAGGCATATGGCCTTTCCGAACTTGAAGTTATGGCGGCATATCGCTTGCCAATCAAGTCATCCCTCCTCTCTCGTCCGAAATAATAAAAGGACGAGATCACTTCTTTGAAATACCTCCACGATAGGTATCTCAGAAGCCAATTATCTTCGGTAAAGTGATTGCATCACCTAATCAAATGCAAACTAGTGGAAGTGATGAACAAACATCACCCCAATTTCACCTATATAAGCAAAAATCCTGATAGATAATGGAAAAGATGGGTTATAATTTTACCCAGAAACCGAGATTGAATTTTAGGAAAGGGCGATGAAATCTTATACCCTCATTTAGACCAAGAGGGAAAAGCCCAGACTACTATCATAAAATACGAAGGGGGTTGGGGGTACGTATCCACTCCTCCCACACCACAATATAAATTCGAAGAGAACTCTTCGACTGACGAAGATCTTTATCCATTAGATCACGATTCCGATCTAAGTAGTGGCGCTTGGTTTCACTTTCTAACTGCAAATATGGTTTCAGCCGCACTAGAAAGCGACGAGGAGCCAATTAATATTCAAGATGATTCCTAGAGTAAACATATGAATACTCTTTGGGGTGTCCATTTTGAACAGCGTAACCTGCCCACAGAAGATAAGCTAGTACAAGTTAATATGGGAACGGAAAAGAATCCAAAACTTATTTTAATAAGTGACACGCTAACTCTCTTAGAAAAGGAAGAACTCGTATCTCTTATTAAAGAATACATAGATGTGTTCGCATGGGTTATGAAGATATGCTCGGACTCGATCCTCAGATTGCCACGCACCGATTAAATATTAGAGAAGACGCCAAGCCAGTCAAACAGCAGCAAAGGCACTTTTGACCGGAATTAATGGAGGATATAATTGCTGAGGTTAGCAAGCTCATAAAATTAGGATTTATTCGTGAAGAACAACATCCTGACCGGGTGCCCTATATAGTGCCAGTTCGTAAGAAGAACGACGAGATTCGGATATGCATCAATTTTCGGGATCTAAATGCCGCATGCCCTAAGGACGAATTTTCACTCCCAATTACTGATGTGATTGATAATACCTGCGGTTACGAGAGGATGTCCTTTATGAATGGCTTCTTGGGCTATAACCAAATTAAGATGCACCTACATGATGAGAAGCACACGACTTTCAGAACGCCGTTAGCGGTATACTGTTATATAGCGATGTACTTTGGGTTAAAGAACGTCGGTGCCACTTATCAACATGCAATGAGCATTATATTCAAAGAACAGCTGCGTAAAATTGTAGAATGTTACGTAGATGACTTGGCGATCAAGAGCAAAAATAAAGAAGACCACTTTCAGGATTTGAGAACAGTCTTCAATCTCATGCGAAGACATCACTTAAAGATGAATCCCACTAAATCTTTCATGGGGTATCCAGTGGAAAGTTTCTTGGATTCGTAGTTACTTAAGAAGGAATTTTTCTTGATCCCAAAAAAGTAAAAGCGTTCAAAGAGATGCTACCTCCCCGGAATCTTAAAGAGTTGAGGCAGTTATAAGGAAAGTTGGCCTATATCTGTTTCTTTATCTCTAAGTTATGAGGACGATACCAACCGTTTTCTAGACTCATGAAAAAGAGGGTTTCCTTCATATGGGACGAAGCATGTCAATAAGCATTTGATGATTTTAAGGAATATCTTACAAAACCTCCTGTCCTCATGGCACCTGTTCCTGGAAGACCATTTCTTATATACGTAAGGGCCATGGATAACGCACTAGGAGCATTACTCAATATAATGAGCAGGGTTATGAACATGCTCTTTATTACCTAAGTTGTACAATGTGGGATCTGAGCATCGATATGCCCCAATTGAAAAAGAGTATTTAACCCTACTGTTCGTTATCCAGAAAATGCGACACTATCTTTCAGGGCAAACAATTCATGTTATATCCCGGGTCAACCCTCTAAAAATCCTTTGACAAAGCCGGGGTCTTTAAATGATAGATTAGAAAAATGGGCATTACTACTATCACCATATGACATCCACTTTGTTCCTCAAAAAGCCATGAAAGGATAAGCGATCGCTGACTTTCTCGCAGACCATCCAATTTAGACTAATTCTAAACCATCAGGGGATATCCCAAAACAGTCATCAGAAGTCAACATGGTTAATAAAGAATAATCATGGCAGATGTTTATTGATGGTGCCGCAAAATGATCTGCTGCAGGAGTGGGTGTGATACTTATATCCCCGTATACACACATACTTCATAATGGTTACTCATTGACCGAGCCTTGCACAAATAATGTAGCAGAACATAATGTACTCATTATTGCCTTAAAAATGACTTTGCAACCAGGGGTGAATTATTTAGAGGCATATGGAAACTCTAAACTCATCGTCAATTAGATGACGGGAGAGTATGAAGTCAAAAATAAAGCCCTCATCCCCTATCATCAACTAACCATTGAGTTGGCAAATTATTTCGAACAGTTTTATATTAATCATATACCTCGACATGAGAATATCTATGTGGACGCTCTTGTAGCGCTAGCCGCAACATTGGCAATCCCACAAGGATCAGTTAAAAGTATCACTATTGAAAATAGAGAACTTCTCCATCTTGATACGATCCCCCAGGCCAAGGAAGTGTGCCAAGTGGGCCTAACTCTGGAACCCCGTGATTGGCAATTTCTGTTCATGGATTACGCCTTATATGGGATGCTGCTAGAAGATCCTAAAGAAGCCACCTCAATAAAGAGGAAAGCCCAGAGATTTTATTATAACTCCACACTTCAGATTTTGTACAGAAAGTCAAGTGTCGGTCTCTTACTACGCTGCATTTCAAAAGTAGAGGCCGATAAAGTGCTTAAAGAGACGCATGATGGAATATGTGTAGCTATCAACTCGGCCTGAAACTTGGGGATCGCATAAGAATGCTAGGATATTACTGGCCAAAAATGATTACCGATGCAATAACATACACTAAATAATGTCATGCATGCCAGGTATATGCTAACTTTATTCATCAGCATCCAGAATACCTACACACTATTGTTGCCAGTTGGCCTTTTGAAGCATAGGGGATGGATATTGTGGGGCCAATAACTCTCCCATCATCCAGAGGACATCGGTTCATACTTGCGATAACCGACTATTTTTTGAAATGAGCCGAAACCGTACCCATGAGAGAGGTGAAGACGACAGACATGATTAAGTTCATTAAACATCACGTCATTTACCGTTTTGGTATTTCTCGAAGAATCATTCATGACAACGGACCACAGTTCATAAGCCAGGGATTTTCACGATTTTGTGATAATTTTAGAATCAAGGATATTGTTTCAACGACATATAACCTCGCGGCTAATGGTTTGGCCGAAACCTTCAATAAAACAATCATTAAGCTTCTTCGGAAGTTCGTTTCTTCCAACAAGTGGGACTGGGATGAAATGTTAGGAGATTGTTTGTGGACTTATCGTGCCACGATCCGCACCCCTACTAAGGCTACTCCTTTCTCTTTGGTATATAGGAGTAAGGCCATTTTATCTCTGGAGATCCAAATACCATCATTAAGAGTGGCATTAGCCGCAAAGATGACGACGGAGGAACAACATCAACAAAAACTGCGAGAACTAGAAACACTAAATGAGAAGCGTCTCCAGGCTCAACAACAAATCGAGTTGTGTCAAGCCCAAGTCTCACAAGCGTTCAATAAGAACGTAAAAAAGAGAACCTTCAAGTAAGGAAAATTAGTTTTGGTTGTTAAAAGGCTAATGGTTATGACCCATAAAACTAAGGGTAAATTTGAGCACAAATGGGAAGGACCGTTCGTAGTAGAGACGGTATACTCAAGTGGATCTTATCGCTAATGAACCAGAATGGTGACAGAATGATGATGCCTATCAATGGTAAATTTCTGAAAAAGTATTATACATAAAAAAAATCTGGTTCTCACCCCTTAAAGTATGACCATCCACATTTAAGTTATGCATGAGAGCACTTGAACTCTTCATCAAGGCTAACACTAAGATAACAGGCAAGTGTAATTAGGCGCCTCTGCCGAAATTGATGATCCTGACCCGTTTATTTTGGTGTATGCAATTAAGCGCCTCCACCAGACTATAAGCATGCTCAACTAAGCGCCTCCATCGAAATCAATAATCCTAACCCGATTACCCTGACATCAGCAATCCAAGTTACGCAAGCAGTCCTTGGGCCTTTTTTTTTTTTTACCTATATCATTATTTGTTGCGCAAGAAAATTGTTAAAGCCAACGGATAAAAGAATCAAAGAATATCTTTATTCAATTTTATTCAATATGAAAAAAGTTACAAAAGAATAAAAGAATTCAAGAATTGGACTTCTTTATTACAATAAAAAAAAGAAGTAAGGGAGTTAAGGTTCTTCCAAAAGTTTCAGTTTATTCTCCGCCTCGTCAATAACACGATGGCGGGTTTCTTCTACAGAACATTGAGCCCGCCAACGTAAGTCATTGACACTAATAGCAAGTTGCTGGGTCAATCGCTAACGAGTTTCTTCAATCGAGCAGCTCCTTACCATGCCCTCTTGTTCAAGTTGTCCCTGTTGCAGGATCAACTCTTCTCGTTTCTTCACAGACTCCCCTAACCGAGACTCACTGGCTTCTAAAATAGCCTGAGCTTTGGCAATGGTCTCACAGGCTCGGAGTATAGCCGCCTGGCTCTCCTCAATCTCAAAGTCCACCATTTCTAGCCCTCGAAGGACCGACTCTTGATTGGCTCAAAGAGCTGCTAACTCCCAAGACCAGTCTTCATGTTGGCACTTTAACTCCTCCTAACGAGCCGTTAGCTCTATTCGAAGCCTCGCCACTTCGATCTCGTTAATCGCTTCCACATCCGCTTGTCGGATTGTGTTCAGTATTTGTACCTGATCTTTTAAAGCTCTAGATGGGCTCGATAAGGAGCTGCTCATTCAAGTCCTCCAATCCTTTCAATATTTTCCAAATAACTGGTCAACATTGGGCATCCAAGCTCGAGGAAGTCCCTCCCGTTTAAAATAATCCCAATACACCTCCTTAGCAGCCGCATAAAATCATTAACACTGTGATTGAAGAAGTCCTCAAAAGAATCAATAGTGTCTAAGTTAAGCATAGGCAATGCTAAGGAGGATGTGACTGGAAGGGGTGTAGTTTCCATGGGAGTAGAAGAAAAGGAAGCTCGTCCTTGCACCAGGTCCATAATATGCGGGGCCAGCAAAACCAATAAGGACTTGGCGGAACAGGGAACCCAAGGAAAAGATTCACTGGTGTCAGTCATTCCAGTAGTTTGACCAAGAGGAGTAGACTCTGATGGAGCGCCTCCACCTGAAACCCCTCCAGAAACAGAAGTAGCTTTAAAGGAGAACCTCAAATCGTCATCATCACTAGTTAGTAAATGAGCTGGAGCAACTGGAGCAGGAGGAGCAACTGGAGTCTCGACAGCCATGATTGTCGATGGCGTGAATACCGCTGCCTGGTGAGCTGAAGGCACGCCAATGATGATCGGAAACGTATCATAGGAGCAAACGGCCGGTATCGGTGATGGTAGGCTTGGAAATTGGGGAGCTTCTCTTGCCATAGTAGCATCGACCTCTATCCTATCATCACTCCCAAGATCATCAACTACAGGAGTCGAAGTAGGAACAGAGCGAGGGGTTGGTGTAAAAATAGTCTACACTGAACTCCTCCGCTGAACTGCTCAGTCTGCCCACCGAGCCAGTGGTGCCTAAATAGTCAACCAGCTCCTCGGACTCCACTCTGGTAGTCGAATGCATAGGCGAATGAAGTTGACTACTTGAATCTTGAAAGAAGAAACAAACAAGAGTGTCACATATATACATACAAGAAGAATAAAAAAAACATAGAGTTAAAAGGCCATAATCGTACCAGTAGATGTAAGTCCTGTAGTTGGACTTGAAGGAGGAGCTGCGGCTGTCTCTAGAAGTACACCCGTTTCGCTACCTTGAGGTTGCATCATAGTGTGTTCGGTAGATTCTACAGCTGGCAGGTTCAAAGCCTTGGTAGCACTCACAACTTCTGCCGGCATGTCTTTCTCTGCCGGTGCTCTCAGCAGAGTTGATGCACGAAGGTCTGTGTCAAACTGGACCGTTGCTTCTTCTGAAATCACTAGGGTCTGCCCAACCAGTTTCTTCTTCTTACGAGCTGGCTCGCCTCTAGTTGTCCCACAACACTTTACGGTTGGACTTCAAGGGCGAGGGCTATCATCCCTAATAGGTTGGGGAGCACCTCCAGTTCCAGCATCGCCGCCAGCGTCGTCATCATCATTATCATCAGAATCGCCAACATCTGACGGATCAGCTGCTGTATCAAGGAATTCGTCCATCCGTTTGACTCTAACTCTCTTAGCCCCTTTGCGGCGAGAGTATAATACTTCAATCTCCTTGCAACAGCTATGGTTGATGGAGAAGTTAAGTACACCAACGTTGGTAACACTATACCACATACAAAAACTAAGCGCCATGCTCAGGTCTGGCGACTTCTAGGGTAGCGCGAATTTGGCCCCAGTTCCTCCAGCAATGAAGTGAAACCAGCCTCGCACTCCCATGTACAAGTTTCCTTCATACGCTAGCTTCTTATTCGGATTCCCTACATAGAGCTATGAATATCCGAATTGGCGAGCAAAACGGCTTGGATTGTACGGCTCTATGTAGCACATGGTGTCTTGGCAATACACGAAAATCCCATGACGAATATTGAGAAGCCACCAAAATGCCCCCGAAGATAAGTGGGTGAAGTTGTCTGCTCCCAAAATATCTTTAAATTTTGATCCATATTCTCCACTAGGAAAATTAAGGAAGTAACAGAAGATTTCATAATCTTGGTGGTGACGGAGCGTCTTTCAGATTATTAACATATAATTACTTTTCCATGTGGAGCGTTCATACATCTCTACAAAGAATGGTTTGTTGATGGGACAGTAGTCGCAGCGCTCATCAGAGATGGGCAATGCATGACTAACCACGCCATCAAGTATGTATAGGGCATCTCCATCCTAGAGTTCGGTGTTTTCACCGTAGCAGTTTCCTTTATTGCTTTTCCCTTTATAGCTTTTTCTTTATTCTTGTCTACTAGAATAAAACTGTTGCAGAGGGCCCAAAGCCCGCTCTGAAAATTGCTAACAATTGCTGGAAGAAGCCTGAACGGTCATCCATAAGCCAATAAAACTGTAGGGTAGACGACGTTCTTCGCAATAGTTTCTTTGGGTAAAGAGGGAACAACACACCTCTTTAGCCACAACATCAGGAACCCAGCAAGTAGACCCCCGATAAGTATCATATTTTGCTTTTTTTCTCCTATATTTTATCTATTTTTGTATATAAATAATTGCTACTCGGTTATATTTAGTGTGTTTTATAGGTAACAAAGGTTTCGCAAGGAAAAGAAGAAGAAGATGCAAATTTATCAAGAATATGAGTAAAGAAATTTAACTAAGGCGAAAACCAACACTCAAGTGCAGCAACAGCGACTTTAAAAGTATTTTCAGTAAAGATAAAACTTGAACTGAAAAATTTCATGTAGTGAACATTTATAGAGCTCAGAATTATCTTCAAAACGAGTCCATGAACAGCTTAATCCGAGTTTGTATGCAAAGGTTATGACCATTTAACTGAAGCGCTGCAGAGTTAAAAATTCGATCCAGCGGGCTATGGGTTTGTTGAACTTAATTTCGAATTTTGGACGAAAATTAGTATTTTATGCCATCTATCTCAATCATTGGTTTCTAATATCTATGAATTGAATTAAGATTATATATCTTGAGATTACTTTGTGTTGGATTAGAATCATATATTTTGTATTGAGTTTGATTAGGAGTAAGATTGTATTTGGGTTATAAATGCCCCATGAATCCTTGTAAATTAGAGAGAGCTTTTTAGGAGTAATTTTAGATGTACATTTTATTAATAAAATTAGGGTTTTGCTGAAGGGATGGTGGCTACAATACCGTGCTCTAAAGGTAAGCCATTGTTTTTAGATCTTTACTTGCTTTTTAGATAGAATTAATTACTTTCTAGTTTACGTTTAATTGCTTTCTAGATTAGATTTATTTGTTTTCATGAATAAAAATAGGATTTTTCTTACTAGAATTAGAAGTAGCTAATTTTCTTTAGCCCTACGATGTAGATAAAGTTAGTTTAATAGATCTAATATGGATTTATCTAATCTTCTTATAAATAAATAAAGTTAAGATTTTTCTATAAATAAATAAAAAATAGAGTTCACAAATCATAATTCTTTGATAGATTATGCTTAATTAATATTTTGATAATCTATGCTTAGATGAAGTTTAGAATTCTTATTTTTTGTTTATTTTTAGAATTATCAATAAAGATTTTCCTATAAATAAATTGAATTGTGTAAACTTGTAAATCTAAATTCTTTGATAGGTTATACTTAAGTTCTGTATTTTGATAACCTATACTTAGATTAGGGTTTGAAGTTACTTCTTTTCTTTTGTTTATGAGATTTTCTACTTGATATGATTTGTTTTTGAGAAAAGTGTTATCTTTGATGGTCTATACTTGCACATCACTTAATAGGTCATACTTAGGGGTACTTGATTAAAATTAAATTAAAAGATTGTGCACAATTAAAAAGATAGGAAGAAAAGACAATTTAATGTTAGACTATTATTCTAATAGATTCGAAATTCTAGGCTAATCTTTAGAACTTAGAACCAATCTTCACTCAATTTAGAAACTCTTAGTTAATCCATTAGAACTAAAGAAATAGCAAGAATCGCAAAACACCTTAGATCTCTGTGGGACAACCTGTACAGTTCTATAACCGATACTGTACACTTGTAGTAATTTATCACATCAAGTTTTTGGCGCCGTTACTGGGGATCGACGGTGTTTTTCTTGTTTTATCTGACGTTTTACGAGTTAATAGTGTATGTTGAGTGTGCATGGACCATAAAGTCCAGATACAAGAAGACAACAAGGATTGAAGAAACTTCAGATCTGTGCATTAGAAATCAGAGAGTCACACTCTCTAGTTTGACCACTATTCAGCGGCAAAAACCGCTATTTAGCGAGTCTTTTGGTAAATTTGGAGCTCTATGTTTCTCCAGTTATGTATTTTTGTCTTTGGTTTTGTAAAAAAAACTAAAAAAAAAATATTAGGCACTTTAGGAATCATATTTGCTATTTGATCATATCTATTCCACCGCTTTATCTCTCTATCACACCCCAATTCTTGCATTAGTTTAGAAAATTCACGCATACACTCATTGTCGCTGGTTCATGCCACATTGGATCCGTGATCAATTTGGTCAATTAGTGAGATTAGATTTACTCATGGATGTGAAGATGGACCAACCAATCCCGATCCTTCAGGATCGATGTTACCCGTTACGCACATCACTTCCATCAAGTATAAAACTTCCACACGCAGCGGGTAATCACTATATGTTGAAGCCGTAGTACATCAGTATGCTTCTTAAATTCATTGTTCTGATTCAGATGATGCATATCTCTTTATCAGTAAATTTCAGGAATATGCATGATGATTAAATTGCAGCACTTATCGGAGGATGCAATTAAGCTCCACTTCATCCCCTTTGCACTTAAAAATAATGCCAAGAAGTGGTTGTACAGTATGCCTACTGACTCAATCACTACTTGGAAAGAATTTGTTAAAGTGTTTCTTAAGAAGTATTATTCTACGCATAAGAAGGCAAGGATACGAAATCAAACCAATCAATTCCGTCAAGTGCCGGGAGAACTCTTCTGGAAATACTTGGAACGGTTCAATAACTTATTAGCTCAGTGTCTCACCATGCAATAGAAAAGTGGAGGTTATATCAAATCCTGTACGAAGGACCCGCTCACACATCCGAAACTCTTCTTGAGTTCATGTGTCAGGGGGAGTTTATGAGAAAAAATGAGGATGAAGCATGGGATTTTCTTGAGGACCTATCGTAAAAGACTATGCAGCGGGAGAGTCCCACTGAGAAGCCCAGTGCATCAACTTCTGCACGTAAGGGTGGGATCCATAGTGTCGACAACTCTATAACTGCCAAACCTAAGATTGCAGCTCTTATGTGGAGAATTGAGGTATTGGAGATTTCTAGTGTTCCATCGGTAGGTCAGGTAAATCAAATTCAAGTTCCCACATGTTTTAATTGCGGTACGCCGAATCATGTTATGGAGGAGTATCCATTATTAATGAATTCTATGGGTCCCACACTTGAGTAGGCTAACGCTTTGTATCAAGAACCTATGAATAATCCTTACACTCCTACATATAATCCTGACTGGAGGAACCATCCAAATCTATTATGAGATCAAGGGCAATATCAGGGGGGGCCCTAACCCTAACATACAGCCGCCAGCCATTGGTCAGTTCTCAACACCAAATGTGGGTGCCTACCAACGCCCAAACACTTCAAATTATAGGAATAACTAGAATAGACCACCTTCACAAAATCACTTTCATCTAAAACATGGGTCTAATATTGATCAAGAAAAGCAACTTCAATCACTTGAGAAGCACGTTGAAAATCTTCTCAAGTCTCATTCTAAATTTGACATGCATATGTCCAACCTTGACGCACACATGCAAAATCTTATGAAAGTGTCAACTGATTTTATTCAAAATACAAGTCAGCAACTGCTCATGAACTCTCATTCTATAAAAAATATAAAGCAGCAGGTTGGACAATTAGCGAGTCAGATGAGTGAACGTGACCATGGTACTTTTCCAAGTCAACCCATAACGAACCCTAATGCCAGCTCCTCAAACTCCAATCAGTCACATATCCACCAATGCAATGCCATTCACACGCTTAGATCTGGCAAGCAAGTGGATAATAATGTAGCCATGCCCTATGATTCCACTCGTACTATCTCACAGGCTACATCATCTCTTCCACCCTTTTCTCCACGACCATCTCCATCACCTCAATTACAGTCACATGATCATTTAGAAGAACCTGTTCCTAAGCCGAAAGCACCATATCCCAATCGGCTTTGAAAACTTTCACCGCAAGTAGAAAAGATTCTTGAAATATTTCAGCAGGTGAAAGTTAATATTCCACTACTTAATATTATACAATAGGTTCCTACTTATGCTAAATTTCTTAAGGATTTGTGTACAAAAAACGGGCAAGAAACATTCCTGAGAAAGTTTTTCTTGCTGCAAATATATCGCAAATCCTCTCTAACTCCTTACCTATCAAGTACAAAGATTTAGCTTCCCCTACAATCTCATGCACCATTGGGAATACTACATTTGATAGGGCGTTGCTTGATTCAAGTGTCAACTTACTTCTTTATACTGTTTATCTGCAACTGGGATTAGGAAAACTTCAACCTACCAAGGTCACATTACAGCTAGCTGATTGTTCGATCAAGAGACCACTTGGTATGGTTGAAGATATGCTCAATAAAGTCGGCGAGTTTATCTTTTCTTTAAACTTTATTATCTTAGAAACTGAGCCGATCTCCAATCCACGGAATCAAATTGCAGTTATCTTGGGTAGACCATTCCTTGCAACATCAAATGTATTAATTGATTGTAGGAGTGGCCTCATGAAGTTATTATTTGGGAATATGACTGTGGCATTGAACATATTTAATATGCATGAGCACATAACGAGCTCCCTCATTGAGGTCAACATGATTCATAATTTGCACTCTCATTCGACCTCTTGCACTAATGATGAACTCTCATTTGAGCAATTGTTCAAAGATGAGCTCATATTATTAGATGAATTGACACATACAGATTCTATGTATGATGATACTTATGTAAGTGTGCCATTAATTTATGAGCAAGTTTTTGAGAATTTGTTTGCAGAGAAGCTCGTATTACTTCGTGAGTTAGAAGAGCCACCACCACGTTCACTTGATCATAAAGCACTCTTCTCACCTAATGATATTTCTACATGTATACTTGTTACTAACGATGATTGGCAGGTTTATAATAAAGAATTCTTTAACCCAATTATTAATGCTTATATGTGGACAAAGAAAAAGTGAGGACGATATAAGCTACAGACAGGTAATTTCGTGACTTGTAGGAGGTTGATGAGATATAACAATGCACCCACTTCACATTTAAAACGCATACAATATGAAAGTGGGAAGCGATCGAGAGGTCGTAACCGTTTTTCATGCGTTAATAGGGTGATGTTATTTAGATTGTAACTTTTACAACTTTCATTATTTGTATAGTATTTGTATAATAGTTTACACATTTATTTTACCACACTTGGTTGTGTGTGAGAGCATACACAAGTTTAGGTGTGGGGGAGTGGATTAGGTGATTTTTAATTTTTTTTTTTAGGATTTTTAGGATTTTATTTTTATTTTTAGGATTTTATTTTTTTTTAGATTTTTGGGTTTTTTTATTTTACATTTTGGGTAGTTTTTAGAGTAACTAACTGAATTTTTTTTTAAAAAATGAAAAAAATTAATAACAAAAATAAATTTAACAACAAATTTATGTATTTTATCAATAAATCAACCTAATTACAGATAAAGGAACAAATTTAGATTTGAAATTGGATAGGAGAGTAGATTGGACGATACACTTTGAATTTTATAAAAAAGATTAAAATCCAAAAAATAAATATCACTAACAGTAGTTTTGAGATAAGTATACATCTATTTTTCACTTCATAATAGTTTATTAGGTTAAGGACAAAAATGATAACGATTGAGTAAGTTTTCTCTCTCTAAACAAAGAAAAAAAGTGAGAATAAAATAATGGGGTGAGCCTAGTATTAAGGCAATAGTCTCGAGAGTGATAAAATAATGGGGTGCACTTGGTATTAAGGCAATAGCCTCAAGAGTGAAAAAAATAGTATGATCTGAGTAATCGGGTATTTTGCGCCTAAGTAAGCGTAAATATTCGCATGAAAGGTGAAATATTCTTAAAAGAGAAAAAGAAAAGAGTATGAACCGAGTAATCGGGTATGTTGCGCCTAAATAAGCGTGAATATTCATATGAAAGGTGAAATATTCTTCAAAAAAAAGAAAAAAAAAAAGAAAAAAAAGAAAAGAAGAAAAAAAATTGTTATGAGAGAGGAGATGAATCATGAGTTAGAGTTGGAGTCAAAGACCGAAATAAACTATCATATGTGCACGTAGTTGTATAGGAGCTAATGAATTATCTCTTAGTGGGTATTGAAAGATAGGATTAAATTTTTTTATTAAAATGATAAGTGTATCTGATATGATGCTCAATTTGAAAATTGATAATCTAAATGCATTGTTGAGTTTGTATATTAGTGAGATTAATTGATGAAAATATTATAAAAAAAAATTTCTTTCTTTTGTATAAAATTTCTATTTTTCTTGATTTTTGGTTATCCTTATTTTTTTATTTCTAAATCTATTTTCTTCACGAATTTTGTGGGTATATTCACTGCAAACCCTCACGAGACAACACTCGTCCACTACGGTAACATAGAGGTTTAACGGCTTGTTGCTCATACTAACTGCAATCGCGATTCCTGCGAAAGTGAGTTAGGATTTTTATTTTTTCTTTTTAGCTTTAGATTTTGTTCGAGGACTAGCAAAAGATAGGTGTGGGGGTGTGATAAGTATCATATTTTGCATTTTTCTCCCATATTTTATCTATTTTTGTATATAAATAATTACTACTTAGTTATATTTAGTGTGTTTTATAGGTAACAAAGGTTCGCAAGGAAAAAAATAAAAAGATGCAAATTTATCAAGAATATGAGCAAAGAAAATTAACTAAGGCGAAAACCGACACTCAAGTGCAGCAGCAGCAATTTTAAGAGTATTTTCAGTAAAGTTAAAACTTGAATTGGAAAATTTCATGTGGTGAATATTTATAGAGCTCGGAATTATCTTCGAAACGAGTTCAAGAACAGTTTAATCCGAGTTCGTATGCAAAGGTTATGACCATTTTACTGAAGCATTACAGAGTAAAAAATCCGATACAGCGGGCTACGGGTTTGTTAAACTTAATTTCGGGTTTTAAACCCGAAAATTAGTATTTTATGCCATCTAATCTCAACCATTGGTTTTTAATACCTATAAATTGAATTAAGATTATATATTTTGAGATTAGTTTGTATTGGATTAGAATCATATCTTTTGTATTGAGTTTGAGTAGGTGTAGGATTGTATTTGGGTTATAAATACCCCATGAATCCTTGTAAATTAGAGAGAGTTTTTTAGGAGTAATTTTAGATGTACTTTTTATTAATAAAATTAGGGTTTCGCTGAAGGGGTGGCGGCCACAATACCGTGTTCCAGAGGTAAGCCAATGTTTTTAGATCTTTACTTGCTTTTTAGATAGAGTTAATTACTTTCTAGTTTAGGTTTTATTGCTTTCTAGATTAGATTTATTTGCTTTCATGAATAGAATAGGATTTTGCTTACTAGAATTATGAGTAGCTAATTTTCTTTAGCCCCAGGATGTAGATAAAGTTAGTTTAATAGATCTAACATGGATTTATCTCATTTTCTTCTTATAAATAAATAAAGTTATAATTTTTCTATAAATAAATAAAAGATAGAGTTCACAAATAATAATTTTTGATAGATTATGCTTCATTAATATCTTGATAATCTATACTTAGATGAAGTTTGGAATTCTTATTCTTTGTTTATTTTTAGAATTATCAATAGAGATTTTCCTATAAATAAATTGAATTAAGTAAACTTGTAAATCTAAATTTTTTGATAGATTATACTCAAGTTCTGTCTTTTGTTAGCCTCTGCTTAGATTAGGGTTTGAAATTTACTTTTTTTATTTTGTTTATGAGATTTTCTACTTGATATGATTTGTTTTTGAGAAAGGTATTATCTTTGATGGTTTATACTTGCACATCACTTGATAGGTCATACTTAGGGGCACTTGATTAAAATCAAATTAAAAGATCACACTTTTAATATGTTACTTTAACCGTGCATAATTAAAAAGTTAGGAAGAAAGAGATAATTTAATATTAGACTATTATTCTAATGGATTCAAAATTCTAGGCTAATCTTTAGAACTTAGAACCAATCTTCCCTCAATTTAGAAACTCTTAGTTAATCCATTAGAACTAAAGAAATAGTAAGAATCGCAAAACATCTTAGATCTCTGTGAAACGACCTGTACAGCGCTACAACTGACATTGTACGCTTAGAGTAACTTATCACATCAACCCCTGTCTGAAATAGGGAACTGGGCCTGATAATGAAAGTTTTGGAAGATCGTGTTGGGATTAAACCCTCCTTTATTTGATTCGGTGGTGTAAGTGCTGGCCTCCAGATCTGAGATGCGTTGTTTGATCTCTTCAATGCTGACGGGTTTGCGTCCGCGGACCATAAACAGACTCTCCTTTAAATTAACAAAGAGGTAGTCTGTCCACTTCTTGTGGCTGATTCCTTGGTTTCTCACCCCAGCTAGGTCAGCATAGATATGGTAATGACACATATTTCCTAATATATTTGGTAGATGCGCTCTTCCCTCACCTTCAGCATATTCAACTCCTCGGTAGTAGGGATATACTCTTCATAAGGGACTTCGCCCATTGATAACCTTGACACTTCGTACATCTCATGGAGAGCAAGTCCTAACTCACCCACTGGTGTAAAGAAAGTGCCGATTTCAGGGTTGTACATATCCAAAAGGCTGAAGAGAAGGTACGAGCTCTGAGGCAACCAAAATTGGACGTTCCTAATGGCCTTGTATAGACCAATCTCCTTCAGGGTTTACTCATGGAAGTCCAACACATACTTGACAAGCCGGAACCACCACATGTTGCCTGAGGAATGAATCCATCCGGGCATCCTGAAATCCTTAGCAAGGTATTGGCCACCTTTGGCTACAAATTCACTGAGAAAGGTCTTTGCTCGGATCGAGACCTCCCCAACTGGGTGCTCCTTGGTAACTCTACCGGGAAGGAGTCTAGTCACGCATCTGGTGGGACCATCTTGATAGGCTCCATTTACGCCAAACTTGCCGGTCGCAACTCCGTCGTATTCCCGAGTTAGCTCCTAGTCTAACTCACGATGGGAAGATAGCCTCTGAAGGTACACCAGAGGGTAGCTGCGTTCCATGTCGGGCAGGAACATCAACAAGTCGTCAGTCTGGTAAAGCCACTTGCTCTCTTCCTCAAATAAAATCTCGTCTGAGTGCTCCATGGCGTCACCAAAGAGGAACACTGGTTTCTCCAGTGCTTCTCGGTCCATTGCCTCAAATGGACCATCATTGATGATCTCACTTGCGGTCGCAGAGCTGTATCTTATCAGCTTCTCTCTGCGCTCTCTTAAACCAGGCTTGTATGCAGGGAGATCTATGGTGAAATGAAATTGGGTTGTTAGGTTTGCACCCCAACAAACACAAAATGGTGCCTATGGGAGAGGGGATCCACCGAATAACCAACTGCAAGAAGAAGAAATAGAGTTAACAGAAATTCTAAAGAAAAATTGAAAATTTTCTAAGTATGGAAATGCGGAGCTATAATTAGTTTCGCGCGGAGTTAATCAATAACTTCACGGGGTATCAAAATGCAAGGATAAAAGGGTAACTTCGCGTTTGAAGAATGCAAAATGCGAAGCTAACCTACAACTTCGCGTCAAAAGCCAAAACGCGAAGCTAAATCAATAATTTCGCGTAGAAAATGTGACAGCCAGAAATAACTTCGCGTAATAAACTCAAACGCGAAGCTAACGCGATAACTTCGTGTATATGAAGACCAAAAATCTCTTCTTCTCCAAGCCATCTGGCCAGAGTACGGCGATCATTTTGCCGGTGAAGGAGGCGATTGGCCAGTTAAAATCAAACCAAATCAACTCGAAATCACTCGAACAAGTCTAGAGAAGGGAGATTTTACCTCTGATAGGGGCGACGTAGGCCACGCCGCCGCTGCTCGCGTCGGTCATTGACGGTGAGGAAGCGCATGATGAAGTGCTTTTCTTGGGTGCCATTGAGTTCGAAATCTTGAAGAAAATCAGAGAGAATCGGGGAAAACCGATCGGTTGCTAGGGTTGGATCGCCTGAGGTCTTGAGAGTTCTTAAAAATTCTTCGAATGAGTGAAGAAGAAGAAGAGAATCTATTTAAATGAAAAAAACCCACCCCTTGGCATTCAGCGCGAGAATTGGAGCGGTTTTGAGCAAAACGTGAAGCTATCTAGCTGTGCGTATTACACTTGTTCAACTCAAAACGAGAAGATAACTTGGTGTTTATCAACTCTACGTTTTAGTATTAAACCAAATTGAAAATCCAAAGTAATTCAAAATTTACTAAATTCTAACCCATTTTGAAAACTTTAGAGGGGGTTCTGTTGGTAGTGAAAAATTCTGATAAAAAGGAATTTTTCACATAGAATGCGGAGCTAGCTCCGCAGCTCCGCATTTGGCTATTTTAGCCTCGCATTAAATAAAACGCAGGGCTAAGCCAATAGCTCCACGTGCAAAGTGTTTTAACTACACGTTAACTTCGTGTGAGTAGATTTCATTAATTTGGACTTGTCAAATACCCGAATTGAGTCCAATCAGAATTCATATTCAAGAGATTTAAATCAAGACAAGATATTTGATTAGAATCATTGATGAATATAACTACCTTCCAATTCTATTTGATTGGAAACTCTTACATTGACTCAAAACTATAAATACCCTCTTGAGAGAGTCTTTGGGGATCAATCTTTTGTAGTTTTAGTGAAGTTTAAGTTACGCGTGAGCGTCTTGAACCCATCCAGACCAGCAGAGAAGATTTAGGGCCGGCCATCTTTTTCATCAAGAAAGAAGATTTCCACGTCAAGATCGTCAAAATAAACTATTCGATAAATCCCATCGCTGCATAGAGCCCACAATTCATTGTAAAAGAGGGCGATAATTTATAAATTTTCTCATTTGTTTTTCTTTTGTTCTCTTTCAATGTTATTAAGCTATTTTAATGGAAGGAAGTAAGAATTTTGCGACCAACAGTTATGTCCTCCAAGTATTTTTTCCCGTTCTTAGACAATCTTTCAAATATGATTCTGTGTAGTTTAGGAAAGAAAATAATAAGCATAGTTAACTTTTTGTAGAAACAAGGTAACTAGAAATTTGATCAATGAGCTTAAGACGAAAAGTTCAACGCACGTGTCTGCTCCTTTGCAAAGAAGAAGAATCTGCCCATTCTCATCACTCATTGTAACTGTCATTCTCTTCCTTTTGCTGTTAAATTCCAGTAAATTTAGAATCTTGTACTCCCTGCCCGCGACAAGAAATTTATCTTATGACCTCTAATAGATAACGAGCAAAAAAACACTTTTCGGGTTCATATACTGACCTTTCAGTTTGCTCCGAGGCAGAAGGATATCGTTCCCTAACAAAGACGCTTGATTGTGTTCTTTTGCAGAACTCGAAGCCAAACTAGCCAGCAGCAACAAGGAATGCTCCTTCGTCCGGAGACTCTGCTTCATAGGTAAAAGCACCAGTTACTTCATCTTGCTCGGGATCAAGAACAAGAGGGCGAGGAGGATGTATATGATCTTGTCCATCTTTTTTTCGATAGTGCTTCTCTTGGATGGGGACTCCGTCGAATTCTGCACAACTTTGCTCTCGTGCCCTGTAAAAATAACCACGCCATATATGCATTAGGTATTCCTGAGCTTTGAATCTCTCAGAAGGACCTGATTCGGATCCAGAGAATAGACCTGCTGCTCATACTCGAAATTACCCATGAAAGTATAGAGGTTAGGATTCGGATTCTCACATTTGATCATCGCTGTAAAATCCTTGAAAGCACCATCGTTATCCATGTCGGCGGAAAATTTTGGTATACAACACAGATCCACGAATTTAGAATTGGATATCCACAACTCAGTGGATCCGTGAACCTAAGGATTCAGGTTCGCGACCCAGTGACGACAGAACATGTTCGTGAATCTAAAACTGAGATTCGCGATACTACCCATAACTTTCGGGTGGAGCTAACTGCCAAACGAATGCAACGGCACTACTTTGATCGTGGGAGTAACCACCTAACGAATATGATAGTACTTCTCGAGTAGTAGGAACTAACGGTCAAGCAAATAAGGTGGGACGTTACCCTAAAACCCCTATAAAAGGCGGGGAAGGGAAATAGAACAAAAAAAGGGGGCGACAGAGACGAAGAGACAGAGAGATCAATCATGTTCTTCTTGAATTACCCCCTTATGCCCAAGAGTCAGGAGCTTTTCTTCTCCCAGCCAACTGAGAGAGATTGTTCGGAGTGTCAACGGAGAGCAGGATCGTCCTCCACAGCTACCTAAAAATCCAGCTTTAAACAAAGGAAAATCTATTTTTCTCATTTTCTGTAAACAGAAAACCGTTGAATTGTAATCCTTTATTGAAAAAAAAACTTCAATAGAGTTTCATTTGCAATTTTATGGCGGACAGAAGATTGGCGACTTCGCTGGAGACAACCATCACCTCTGGTAATTTGATGATAGTTCAATCCGATAACATTTCAGTTGGCAGTATGGTCAATTCGTTCACCATTCAGGTTGACCAGAAAATGTACGAAGAATTTCTTTCTTCAGGCTCTAAAAGCCCTACTTTCCTACCGAGATGCCGTAAAGTCTCCAAGGGGTCAATCTCCAAGGAGGCTCCAACGGTAATAGTTCAAATAGAGAAGTCGTTGGACCACACTGGTCTGAAACCCTCTTCTTCACCAACATTGGGCTCTAAACCAGTTTCGATTGAAACTCCTGATCTAGCAAATAAAGCAGACCAAGGTCCCCACTTCAACAAGGGGAAGCGATCACTGCCTACTCCGCAAGGCTATGACACGGAGAAGGTCGTTCCTCTCACTCGTACAATGAGAAAAAACCTAAGAAGAAGTAAAGTTCGTGCCTTCCGCAGAACCACGCAGCAAAAGGAAATCGCCAACTCATCACTGCAAAGACTTACCATACAAGTATGGAGGCCGAAAGGTAAGGTTGATCGAGACGTAGAGAAATTTACTCGCGTTTCCGACAGGAAGCGAAGTAAATCCACCAAAGTTATCAATGATTATGAACACGGAGCATACATCCGCATCCCTCGTGTTCCAGCGAGGAAGTATGATCATGTGATTGAAGAAGCTCGCGGCACCTGCGAACCTCAAATTCGCGGAAGATGCACGCCTATCTTTAAGGATAAGACTGTGCCACTCCTGAAGCTATCCATCGCAAAGAATCCCAATGCAGGAGATCTTAGGAAACTTCTAAATAGAAAAAAGGAAGAATCTCATGCATCTCACTGCCACTGTGAACGGTTGATTAATGCAGTACTGTCTCACTATCATTGTCTAGCCCATACTAGATTCCATCGATTGTCGGCTCCATTAACATCTTCATCGGCAAAGAGGAGGAGACGAAACGGGCTTAAGTTTTCTGAGCCCGAGTACCCCAAAGTATCATCCAATTTGATAAGCATCGGGGAAAAGAAAAATAAAAAGAAGGCAAAAAAAGTCTCCGAAGGAGATGTTTCTGATCCAGAGCTCTCTTCGGGCTCAATGGATGTCCTCAATGAAGAGCAGAGAATTTTTCAAAACACTCGACTCAAAAGTGGGATGGCAACCCCATGAATTATAGGCAAATGGCGGGAATCTCTTCTGACGAAGAAGACATGATCAAATCTGTTATGGCCGAGTCGCAAACGTCTGACTCACTCCTAGAGGACTCCGCCTCTGCGTATATGACTCAAAACAACATCTCAAAGGAGTTCATGCGGAGAATAGATGAATAAGATAAGCATATCCAGCAACAGCAGAATGCTATCAGCGAGCTTAAAGATATGTTACATGTTCTGATGGAATTGGAGAAAATTAGATTGAAGGATATGTCTTCACACTCAAAGGCTGACAAGGAAAAGAACATAAAAGAAGAAGGTCTTCACAATAATGAAAAAGAATCAGAACATCATGAGGATGATGGCAACCGTTCCGTGCATCAGGAAGGGAAAGCAAATGCTGTTTGGATGGAGAGCTTCCAAAATCAATTAAACACTCTCATGCATAAGGGCGATTTACAAGAGCTGGGCGTGGTAAGGCCATATCCCATGAAATCTTTTGATAGTAAAGGATTGCCAAACCAGCATCTTTACTTATTTAAATCGTAGATCGTTCATTTAGCCGGAAATGATCTCATTATTACATGGGTATTCGTTAGTACCTTAACGGGACTAGCTTTTGAATAGTTCCGGAGACTAGAGCCGGGAACCATCAATTCATGGAGCGATATGGAGAAAGCCTTTCTGATTAGGTTCTATGAAAATGATATGGAGGTGTCAATATCGGCACTTCTAGCTACTAAACAAAGAAAAGAGAGTCAGCTCGGGACTTCATCAAAAGATTTCAGAATGATTCTCTCAGATGCCCGCATAGGATGCCAGAAAAGACCTTGGTGAAAATCTATCACCACAATTTATCAACTCAAGTTCTGGTCAGGATGGGAGCAGTGAAATCCTTGACTTGGAAGGACCTTGCCTTATAAGCTGAGGAAGCTGAGGAGATCGCACAAAGGCTCGAAGAAGAAGGAGGCGAGAAAAAACAGTAGTGGAGTGGCAATAACAACCATAAGCCCCGATCCTGGGGATATTATGGGAAGGAGACAATGGTAACGGATGTCCCGCAACCTCAAAACCTTCTTAAAAGCTCCCTCCTCAGACACGTATGCCGCAAAAGCAATACTCCTTCAAGGATGAGCACACGAAAACTATCTTCAACCTCCTCATGAGTAAGAAGATGCTAAAACTGTCAGAGTCTAAATGCCCAGAAGAAGCAGGGAAAGTTAATGATCTTAATTACTGTGTCTACCATAGGATCATTAACTACCCTACCCAAAACTATTACATCCTTAAGGATAAAATTAAAGTCTTAGTGGATACTAGCGTCATTAAGCTCCAAGAGCACCAGAAGAAGGTGACCGCGAATATGGTGATTGTCAGTTTTGGCAAAGCGCCCAACGGGATAGAGTTAATAGTTCAAGATGGAGTGCAATCCATTCCTAGAGGCACGATGCAGGTCGTAAATTTTGATCTGCACCAACAGCAGAAGAAATGACTATTCCCCTTTGAAACTGATAGGGGGAGATACTGTGGGTGCATCCAGATCTCCTAAGTGATGAACTATGGACTTGCAGTTCATCTGAAAGGAGGCGGAAAGGGAAGACCTTCACCTCCAATATCGTCTCCTTGATTTCCGAAGACGACGGAGTCATTACTGCCCTAACCGATTCAGAAGAAGAAATCGGAAACTCTTTGGTAGCTGATGCGGATCCTCCTCCTTCGGGGACCCGTTCAAGAAAAGATTACTTGAAAAACTACGGCCAGGCAACGGATTCCCGACTGCCTCCAGATAAAGCCAAATAGAAAGAACTCAAGTTCGATAAGATGTTGAGGAAGAAAGGAAAAGAGCCTGCTGAGGATTTATGGAAGTCATTTCAGCTCGACATCCTGACGCAACTGATCAATATTCCTACGAGGATAACCTTGTACAAATTTCTGAAGCTCTCTAAACCTACTAGAGAAGCTTTAAGAGAAGCTCTGCAAGATTCGGAGGTATTCCTGGTACAGATACCAGAAATAATTGAGGAGGACAAATCCCTCGCATGACGAGTCACCAGGTCTTTAGTAAGAACGTCCATTGCATCACTTTCTCCCCGGAAGATATGCAAGTCAGGAGCAATAAGCATCACCGTCCTTTGTATTATAAGGGGTACATAGGCTCTACGGAGATTGATCGCATTCAAGTTGATCCAGGCTCAGCCTTAAGCATCATGCCATGGAGGATGCTACGATACCTTAGGGTCCCGATGAATAGATTGGCAGCGACTAATACTACCATTTTTGGATTCAATACTAATGGTAGCAGACCGTTGGAAAAAATAAAGTTTAAGTGTCAGAACGGCGACTTGAAGACGGTAGCCACGTACTATGTGATAGATGCGGACACATCATATAATCTGCTATTGGGAAGGCCTTGGATCCATAGAAATCTCATTGTGCCCTCCACGTTACACCAGTGCATGAAATATGTGGACGAAGATGGGGACATAAGAACGCTGATTGCAGAGAAGCAGCCCTTTAAAGGAGTTGAAAACTACTTTACTGATGCGATGCTGTATCAAGATGCGTTCAGTATTTCAGATCAGCCTATTCCAAATGATTCTGATAGTGGCGAAGAGGCTGATACAGAATCAGTGAATCAGTATCCGAAGAATCAGAATCCGAAGATGTAACTTGGGATGGTGAGCCCATTGTGATAAGCTTGAAGACCTTGATGTAAACAACACCGTTCATTCTGATGGTGAATAGGTGATAAATGAGAATTTAGAGTTTGTTTATTCTTTTGGTGTTGATTCTGAACCCTCAAGCACTAGCACAGATGCATTCAACGACTGTGTAAATGAGATATATTCTCTGACTTCCTTCCAAGCACTTATCTGATCATCCTTACACAATTTAAGTAATAATTTTGAGAGCGCTAACAAGGTCATTTTTGAGGTTCCTTGTAACGCCCCCACTTCGGCTCTACCTTTTTGCTCTTCTTTTTTTTTTTCCAAAGTGGGCGGCATTGCTTAAATACTATAAAAACTCAACAGTCCCATGATCTTGGAATAACTGTATCTACTGCCATGTCAAGATGAATAACCATGTCTAAACTGAAAAGATTTCATTTATACAGAGAGTTGATTACATAAAATGGCACACTGCTCTAAATATTTACACAAAGGAGTTAAATACTACAAGTTAAAGCAGTGCCCAGAAAAAGGAAACAAGAACAAGAAGTGCGAAGTACCCAAATAGTATTGTGCTGCTCGTATCCTCTACTCGACCTGGTTGGTGAAGTAAGGATCGTTGTCTGGAGTAATCTCCCCTTCTCTACTTTCGTGATCTGGGCTTAAGAAAACCCAGGGGATTAAACCCAGCAAGTAATCACAAAACAAGAAACACGTGTACTATCACAGTACAAATAATAAAAGAATAAATAAATTGCATTGGTACAAACGTATCTTAAGAATACTGGAAATGAAATGACTAAGACTATTCATTCCAATATCAGAAACAAATCATGTAAAGGTGACAAGTGTAAGCGAAGTAAATATCAATCATGTTGCATGTAACCAGAACTTTGTAAGTCATCCACAAGCTTCGTGTAAAATTTAACAGGTCTATATCATGTTAGTGTTGGAATTGAAACTCAATGATGGATAAGATAGCGCGCAGTTTCTCATATTGTACAAGTGCCCGTGCATACCCGGGACCCGGCCTCTAATTCATGGCGCTGAACCATGACACACCGCTAGGTGCTACAAGTCAGATCCCGTTAAATGAAACAAGTAACGGGCATCACCCATATGGTGACTCATGTATCAGATGGTGGCTCAGTACCACCCAGTGCTGCTAGTAAAAGGCCCTCAGCACCTAATCAAGAAGTTGGCCCACAAGATCCTTGTACAATACACTACTTATCATCCATCATGTAGTTTTTCCCATATTAGTAATGCATATGATATGCGTGAATTAAAGGAAACACATGGACTCTCATGTCAAATTGTACACATATCATTTCACAAGAATCAAGAGTTCAAGAATCAAGATTTGGAATCATGTACACGGGTATTACAAGAATGCTTCATGTCATGTAATAAGAATACTAGAACTTGTAATCGTGTCTTGGAATAAGGATACTGAACTTGTAATAAGAATACTAGAACTTGTAATCATGTCTTGTAATAAATATACTAGAACTTGTAATAAGGATACTAAAACTTGTAATAAGAATATTAGAACTTGTAATCATGTCTTGTAATAAAGATACTAGAACTTGTAATAAGGATACTAGAATTTGTAATAAGGATACTAGAACTTGTTATCATGTCTTGTAATAAAGATACTAGAATTTGTTCTCATGAATAATCTTGCTTTCATGTATCATATTGATATTCACATGTCATGTTATCATAAATCCACGAATCATGCCAAGTGTATAAATCCGTGTTTTAACGCGAAGCTAAAAATTGCCAAACGCGAAGCTAAAAAATGGCCAAACGCGAAGCTAAAAGAATAGCAAATTAGGAAGCAGAAAATAGCCAAACGCGATGCTAAAAATTGCCAAACGCGAAGCTAAAAATCGCCAAACCCGAAGCTAAAAGAATAGCAAAACAGGAAGCAAAAAATAGCCAAACGCGAGGCTAAAAATTGCCAAACGCGAAGCTAAAAATGGTCAAACGCGAAGCTAAAAGAATAGCAAAACAGGAAGCAGAAAATAGCCAAACGCGAGGCTAAAAATTGGCAAAGGCGAAGCTAAAAATGGCCAAACGCGAAGCTAAAAGAATAGCAAAACAGGAAGTAGAAAATAGCCAAGCGCGAGGCTAAAATTGGCAAATGGGAGGCTAAGCCAAAAATAGCCAACATCCGTAAATTAGGCTAAGTATGTAGTCTAGAAATTTTTCTAAGTATGCAGATCCAATATGATGTGAATTTATCCATAAAGAAAAAGGAATCATGTACTCATAATAAAAATCTAATAATTTCCAAGAAAGATCATGCTTGCTAATTGCACTCAAATACAATTCAAAAAGAGAACAAGAACAAGGTGATACTTGCCTCTATTCCCTTTAATCTCCTCCTTTGTAGCAAAGCCTCCCTTCTATTTCCTTTACTCAACGAACTAGAAGAACCAAGGGTGATTTCTATTTTGTTCTTTTTTTGATAAGAATTCTCTTTGAGAGAATAAGGTCATACATACCTAAGGGCATTTTGGTCACCTTATCTTCTAACCTAGTCCTAAGGCTTTTTGCATGCATGACAAATGTCAACTAGAGTGCCACCTCTCATTCTCTTCTAACAACTCATCCCCACAAAAGGCCAAGGTGGTGCCCTTAGAAATTAAATTTAAATTTGAAGGTGTATAGAAAGAAACTTTTGCCTTGATAGTTTTGGGGTGTTACATTCTACCCACCTAATAAAAGAATTTCGTCCTCGAAATTCCAATTTTAAAAGGTATACTATATACAGGTACGTCTTGTCATATAAAAATAGACTCAACTTATATACCTGATAATGAAAATAGGTACGGGTATTTTATTTTGATATCGCCTTCAAGTTCCCAAGTGGAGTCCCCAGGTGATCGTGCATCCCATGAAACAAGGACCAACGGTATCACTTTGTTCTTTTGAATTTTCTCCCGTCGATCAATGATTGCTACAGGTTGTTTCTCATACTTTAGATCGGATCTCAGATCCACCTCGGATAAGTCCACAGCCTTATGTTCATTGCCCAAGCACTTTCTTAATTGCGACACATGGAATACATCATGAATAGTTTCCATCTCAGGCGGTAATGATAATCTGTATGCAAGATTCCCAATTCTTTCTGTAATTTCGAATGGTCCAATATATCTTGGACTAAGTTTTCCCTTCTTGCCGAATCTAATCACTTCCTTCATTGGCGATATTTTGATATATACCTTATCTCCTATTTCAAACTCCAATGATTTTCTACGTCGATCTGCCCATTTCTTTTGTCTATCTTATGCAGCTTTCATATGTTTCCTAATAATCTTTACTTGCTCTGTTGCTTGAGTAATTAATTCAGGTCCCAAAATGCTCCGTTCTCCAACCTCGTTCCAACATAATGGAGATCTACACTTCCTGCCATATATAGCCTCAAATGGTGCCATTTTGATACTCTCTTGATAGCTATTATTGTAGGAAAACTCCACCATATATAAATGGTCTTCCCAAGATCCTCCAAAATCTAGCATACATGCTCTAAGCATGTCTTCAAGTATTTGGATAGTTCGTTCTGATTGTCTATCGGTTTGTGGGTGATATGCCGAAGACAAGTCTAAATGTGTTCCTAAACTATCCATCAATTTCTTCCAGTATTGTAATCTAAATCTTGTATCTCTATCTGAGATAATTCTAAATGGAACTCCATGTAACCTCACCACTTCCTGCATGAATCTTTTTGCTAATGCTTCTGTTGACTGACCAACCCTAAATGGGATGAAATGAGCTGACTTGGTCAGTCGGTCCACTACCACCCAAATCACATTATTACCTTTGGTGCTCCTTGGTAATCCCGTAACAAAATCCATTGATATTTGTTCCCACTTCCATTCTGGAATTGTTAAGGGTTGAAGTAATCCAGCTATTTTCTGATGTTCGACCTTCACTTGTTGGCAAGTAGAACACATGGATACATGTCTTGCAATTTCTTTCTTCATGCCCGGCCACCAGAAGTACCTCTTCATATCCTTGTACATCTTATTGCCTCCGGGATGAATGGAATATGCTGATACATGAGCTTCTTCTAAAACTCTCTTCCTCGTCTCTCCCTTAGGCACCCATAACCTCTCCCTGAATCTAATAGTCTCATCTGAGTGTATCTTCATCTCAGGCCTCTTACCTGTCTCAATTTTGCTCTTTAACCTTTGAAAGTTTTCATCATCAACTTGGGCTTGCTTGATCTGCTCTATCAAGGGTGACTGTAGTCGCATTTCCATAAGTTGTGCTATCATTCCTGGTAGAATTATTTCCAAATCCATCCTTTGTATTTCGGCAAACAATTCCTTTTGTTGAGTCAATCTTTCTATTGCAGGTCTTCTACTCAGAGCATCTGACACTATATTGATCCTTCCTGGATGATATTTAATTTCCAAGTCATAATCTGCTACTAACTCTAACCATCGTCTTTGTCTCATATTTAGTTCCTTTTGAGTGAAAATATATTTCAAACTTTTATGGTCAGTGTACACTTCCACCCTTTGTCCTAGTAAGTAATGTCTCCAAATTTTCAAAGCATGAATTATTGATGCTAGTTCCAAGTCGTGAGTGGGATAATTTCTTTCATGAGGTTTTAATTGTCTTGATGCAAACTCAATCACTCTTTCATGCTGAGTCAACACGCATCCCAGTCCTAGTTTTGAAGCATCACTATAGATTTTCATTCCTCCAGTGTTATCTGGAATTGCTAACACAGGTGATGTTGTCAGTCTTAGTTTCAATTCTTCAAATGCCTTATCGCACCCTTCCGTCCAGACATATTTGATTCCCTTTCGCGTCAACTTAGTTAGAGGTGACGTAATTTTTGCAAAATCTTGTACAAACCGCCTGTAATATCCAGCCATCCCCAGAAAGCTGCGAACTTCTGATACTAATTTTGGTACAGGCCATTCCATCACAGCCTTTATCTTTTTAGGATCTGCTGATACACCATTTTCAGATATTATATGACCCAAGAAAGCAATTTGATTCAACCAAAATTCACATTTGCTCAATTTTCCGTATAGCCTTTGTTCCCTTAAAGTTTGTAATGCTATCCTCAAATGTTTAACGTGCTCTTCTCTATTCTTAGAGTAGATCAATATATCATCAATAAATACCATCACAAATTTGTCCAAATACTGAGTAAAAACATGGTTCATCAAATTCATAAACACCGCTGAGCGTTAGTTACCCCAAATGGCATCACTAAATATTCATAATGACCATGTCTGGTTCTAAATGCAGTCATTGGGATATCTTTTGTTCGGACTCTTACTTGATGAAATCCTGAACGAAGATCTATTCTTGAGAATACCTTCGCTCCTCCAAGTTGATCGAATAGATCAGTTATCCTTGGCAAGGGGTATTTATTCTTAATTGTTACTGCATTCAAACCTCTGTAATCTATACATAACCTTTTACTCCCGTCCTTCTTTCCTACCAATAGTACTGGAGCTCCCCAAGGTGACACACTGGGTCTTATAAAACCCAATTTCATTAACTCATCCACTTGCTTCTTGACTTCTTCTAGTTCTGCAATCCCCATTCGATAAAGTGGCTTACAAACTGGTTCAGCTCCAGGGATAATATCAATAGTAAATTCTACTATTCTTACTGGTGGTAGTCCGGGTATCTCTTCAGGAAAAATGTCCAAGAATTCTGATACTACTGGGATCATCCCTTCTCCTATTTCCATGGCTTCCAAAACTCCTCCCTTTGGAAACACCTTAGATTTAGCTGGTTCTAGGGATTGGCTTCCACTGACAAATTCAAACTCTGGACAGTCAAGAATCTGGAATACTACTCTCCTTCTCCTACAGTCTATCACTGCATAGAAGGTGCTCAACCAATCCATGCCTATGATAACATCATATCCTCCTCCACTAATAACTAGTAGATTGGCATAAAATTCCTTACCAGCAATTACTAATGGATATAGTTTACACTCTTTATTAGTCATGATACTACCATTCCCGGTCTCAATATTCCACCCCGCAGGTAAGATAGTGAAATCAATAAGATTACGGGAAACAAACATGCTAGTGATGAAACTGTGTGATGCTCCAGAATCAAATAAAACAGTTGCCGGTCTATTGTTAACCAAGATCATACCTGTCACGACTCCTCCAGTGGTTTGAACTTCTTCTGCATTCATTAGTCTAACTTGCCCTTGCCTCCGTCCTGCTCCTTCTCGGGCCTTAACATAGGTTTGTTGTCGGTTCTCCCAGGTTCCTTTTTGGCCTGGTCTTGGAACTCTCTGGGCCGACGTTGTTTTTGGCCTGTTTGTTGCTTGAAACGGGACCTTAGTTATTGTTGATTGTTGGGCCTTTGGGCAATCTCTCAATTGATGACTAGCGGATCCGCATGCCAGGCACCACCCTTGAGCTCTTCTGCACATATTCTGGGTATGCCCTGGCATATGACAATAGTTGCATATTACTGAATTTCGATTTGGCATTATCATATGTCTCTTTGTTGGTGGACCACCAAATTTCTTGGTCGATGAACTTGTTCTTTGCCCAAACAACCTTTTAAATGGCACTGACCTATTCTCCTCGAATACTTGTTCCAAACGACATGCCGCTTCAAACACTTCTGAATACGTCTTGTAGTTATACCCTGCTAAGTGCTCCCTCAGATGAGACCTCAGCCCTTGCTGGAACAAGTGTGCCTTTTCCTCCTCATCAGCTACCAAGGTTGGGGCAAATCGGCTCAGCCTCACAAATTCTGCGGCATATGCATCCAGAGTTCTATCTTCTTGTTGCATTCCTAGAAATTTCTTCCTCATTTCTTGCCTTGCTGATGAGTGAAAAAATCTGGCAAGAAATGCCTCTACAAATTTGTCCCAAGTTAAGGGTTCCTAGTGTTTCACTTCTTCTGCAAGCCACCATGTTCTGGCTATGTCAGCCAACTGAATGCATACTACTTCAACACGATTCTCCTTTGGAATCCTTGCTGCCTTCAGAAGATTCTCCATATCCACAATCCACTGCTCAGCCTTTAGTGGTCCTTCTGTTCCGAAAAATACTGATGGCTGCAATCTTCGAAAATCTGACACCACCACAGTTCTTTCTTGTTCCATGGACTGTAGCATTCTTTCCAATATTATCGTTGTAGTTTCTTATGTCTGCGCTACTCTTTCCACTATAGTTCTAAGCTCAGACTCTTCACCCGTAGGATTTGGGTTTGCGCTAGTAGAAGATTGGGTCATCATCGTTCTGTGACGGTCCAAGAGAAATTGATTAGATAGAGTTTCAAGATAGATATTCCAAATGAATTAGAAACAATAAATAGGCAGGATACTAGATCTGATGGATATCAAGGATAAGGAAGATGTGTCAAGAGTGTATCTTGGACATGTTTTCATGTGGCAGTAGTCATATGGTCTCCCACCTAAACTTAGGCTCTGATACCAAATCTGTAAAGCCCCCACTTCGGCTCTACCTTTTTGCTCTTCTTTTTTTTTTCCAAAGTGGGCGGCATTGCTTAAATACTATAATAACTCAACAGTCCCATGATCTTGGAATAACCGTAACTACTGCCATGTCAAGATGAATAACCATGTCTAAACTGAAAAGATTTTATTTATACAGAGAGTTGATTACATAAAATGGCACACTGCTCTAAATATTTACACAAAGGAGTTAAATACTACAAGTTAAAGCAGTGCCCAGAAAAAGGAAACAAGAACAAGAAGTGCGAAGTACCCAAATGGTATTGTGCTGCTCGTATCCTCTACTCGACCTGGTTGGTGAAGTAAGGATCGTTGTCTGGAGCAATCTCCCCTTCTCTACTTTCGTGATCTGGGCTTAAGAAAACCCAGGGGATTAAACCCAGCAAGTAATCACAAAAATAAGAAACACGTGTACTATCACAGTACAAATAATAAAAGAATAAATAAATTGCGTTGGTACAAATGTATCTTAAGAATACTGGAAATGAAGTGAGTAAGACTATTCATTCAAATATCAGAAACAAATCATGTAAAGGTGACAAGTGTAAGCGAAGTAAATATCAATCATGTTACATGTAACCAGAACTTTGTAAGTCATCCACAAGCTTCGTGTAAAATTTAACAGGTCTATATCATGTTAGTGTTGGAATTGAAACTCAATGATGGATAAGATAGCGCGCAGTTTCTCATATTGTACAAGTGCCCGTGCATACCCGGGACCCGGCCTCTAATTCATGGCGCTGAACCATGACACACCGCTAGGTGCTACAAGTCAGATCCCGTTAAATGAAACAAGTAACGGGCATCACCCATATGGTGACTCATGTATCAGATAGTGGCTCAGTACCACCCAGTGCTGCTAGTAAAAGGCCCTCAGCACCTAATAAGAAGTTGGCCAACAAGATCCTTGTACAATACAATACTTATCTATCCATCATGTAGTTTTTTCCATGTTAGTAATGCATATGATATGCGTGAATTAAAGGAAATACATGGACTCTCATGTCAAATTGTACACATATCATTTCACAAGAATCAAGAGTTCAAGAATCAAGATTTGGAATCATGTACACATGTATTACAAGAATGCTTCATGTCATATAATAAGAATACTAGAACTTGTAATCGTGTCTTGGAATAAGAATACTAAAACTTGTAATAAGAATACTAGAACTTGTAATCATGTCTTGTAATAAATATATTAGAACTTGTAATAAGGATACTAGAACTTGTAATAAGAATATTAGAACTTGTAATCATGTCTTGTAATAAAGATACTAGAACTTGTAATAAGGATACTAGAATTTGTAATAAGGATACTAGAACTTGTTATCATGTCTTGTAATAAAGATACTAGAATTTGTTCTCATGAATAATCTTGCCTTCATGTATCATATTGATATTCACATGTCATGTTATCATAAATCCGCGAATCATGCCAAGTGTATAAATCCGTGTTTTAACGCGAAGCTAAAAATTACCAAACGCAAAGCTAAAAAATGGCCAAACGCAAAGCTAAAAGAATAGCAAAATAGGAAGCAGAAAATAACCAAACGCGAGACTAAAAATTGCCAAACACGAAGCTAAAAATGGCCAAATGCGAAGCTAAAAGAATAGCAAAACAGGAAGCAGAAAATAGCCAAACAGCCAAACGCAAAGCTAAAAGAATAGCAAAACAGGAAGCAGAAAATAGCCAAACGCGAGGCTAAAAATTGCCAAACGCGAAGCTAAAAATGGCCAAACGTGAGGCTAAAAATTGCCAAATGCGAGGCTAAAAATTGCCAAACGCGAAGTTAAAAATGGCCAAACGCGAAGCTAAAAGAATAGCAAAACAGGAAGCAGAAAATAGCCAAACGCAAGGCTAAAAATTGCCAAAAGTGAAGCTAAAAATAGCCAAACGCGAAGCTAAAAGAATAGTAAAACAGGAAGCAGAAAATAGCCAAACGCGAGGCTAAAATTGCCAAACGCGAGGCTAAGCCAAAAATAGCCAACATCCGTAAATTAGGCTAAGTATGCAGTTTAGAAATTTTTCTAAGTATGCCGATCCAATATGATGTGAATTTATCCATAAAGAAAAAGGAATCATGTACTCATAATAAAATTCAAATAATTTCCAAGAAAGATCATACTTGCTACTTGCACTCAAATACAATTCAAAAAGAGAACAAGAACTAGATGATACTTGTCTCTATTCCCTTTAATCTCCTCCTTTGTAGCAAAGCCTCTCTTCTATTTCCTTTACTCAACGAACTAGAAGAACCAAGGGTGATTTCTATTTTATTCCTTTTTTGATAAGAATTCTCTTTGAGAGAATAAGGTTATATATAGCTAAGGGCATTTTGGTCACCTTATCCTCTAACCTAGTCCTAAGGTTTCTTGCATGCATGACAAATGTTAACTAGAGTGCCACCTCTCATTCTCTTCTAACAACTCATCCCCACAAAAGGCCAAGGTAGTGCCCTTAGAAATTAAATTTAAATTTGAAGGTGTATAGGAAGAAACTTTTGCCTTGATAGTTTTGGGGTGTTACATTCCTCCCAAGGATGAAACCTAAAAAGTCATAGTATTTGGAAAGGCAAGCCACCGAAACAAAAAGAAATGCTTGAGTCCTGAGGAAGAACAGAAAAATCCCGAGTTCTTCCATTATGGTCAAAACTCTCATAGATTAATAAAGAAATAGGGTATAATCTGGCCGAAAGCAGGGGGTTGAATTTCGAAAAAGGTAGAAGGACAATCCTTCAACCCTTCGTCCCAGAAGGAAAAATGCCAGATTATTACCAGAAAACTGGCAAAGGGTTAGGATACGTCACTACTCCCGAAGATTCTTCAAGTAGAGGAACCGAAGAAAGACCGTGTGATCATTCGTCAGAATCGTCCTGCTGGGACTCAGATGTCAGTATAGGCATGATTTTTCACGAAGTATCCTCGAACATGGCTTCTGCGATCCAAGAAGGTGAAGATTTAGAGGAAGCCTCGCCAATAAAAGATACCCCTGGGCCAAGCACCTTAATGAGAAGTGGGAAGTCCAGTTCGAGCAATGCTAGCCTCCTACCGAGGATAAAGTGATTCAAATAAATATGGGAGATGAAAGAAATTCTAAACCCATATTCATAAGCGAGAACTTATCCTTGGAGGAAAGGGAGGATTTAATATCCCTCATTCGCGAATGTATCGATATTTTCGCCTGGAGTTATGAGGAAATGGCAGCATTAGGCCCAGGTGTAGCAGTTCACAAATTGAATATCCGGCCATATGCTAAACCAGTAAAACAACAGTAACGCATGGAATCTATTGAATCTGAAATCAAAAAGTTGATTGAGTCAGATTTTATTCGTGAGGAACAACACTCTGATTGAGTCGCGAACATAGTTCCCGTAACCAAGAAAAATGGAATGATCCGAATATGCATAGACTTTAGGGATCTGAACAAGGCCTGCCCTGAGGACGAATTCCCGCTGTCCATTGCAGATGTTATGATCGATAACACTTGCGGGTATGAGCGTATGACGTTCATGGATGGATTCTCAGGGTATAATCAAATAAAGATGTACCCTGATGATGAGAAGCATACATCCTTCATAACACCGCTTGGGATGTATTGCTACACAGTCATGCCCTTTGGCTTGAAGCATGCAGGTGCTACATATCAACGTGCCATGAACGTAATATTCCAAGAGCATCTCCGGAAAACAGTGGAATGTTACGTAAACGACCTAGCAATTAAGAGAAGAAACAAGGACGACCACTTGAAGGATTTGAAGACGGTGTTCGATCTTATGAGGAAACACCAGTTCAAGATGAATCTGACCAAGTCTTTCCTGAGGGTTTCCAGTGGAAAGTTCCTCGGCTTCGTTGTAACATTGAAAGGAATCTACCTTGATCCACATAAGGTCAAGGCTATCCAAGACATGTCACCTTCCCGTAACCTCAAAGAGTTGAGGGGATTGCAAGGCAGGCTGGTGTACATCCGCAGGTTCATATTAAATTTGTTTGGTATGTCAACCTTTCACCAGATTAATGAGGAAAGGTGTGTTATTTGTTTGGGATGACGCATGCCAAAAGGCTTTTGAAGAAATTAAACAATCTCTCATGAAGCCACCAGTGCTTGTATCCCCAATCTCGGGAATACCTTTCTTGCTATATATAAGGGCGATGGACCATTCTTTGGGAGCATTGTTAGCACTGAAGAATAAGTCCGGTCACGAATAAACTATTTATTACCTTAGCAGTATGATGATCGGGGCAGAATATCGGTATAATCCTGTAGAAAAGGAATGTCTAGTTTTGGTGTTTGCAATATAGAAAATGCGGCTCTACTTAGTTGGACAAACCATCAACTTTATATCGAAAGTTAACCCCCTGAGAATACTAACGACTAAACACGGATCGTTAAATTCAAGACTATTCAATTGGGCTATTTTGCTATCGCAGTATGATATGCATTTTGTTCCGCAAAAGTCTGTTAAAGGGCAGGCAGTAGCCGACTTCCTAGATGAACATCCAATGCCGGCATTCTCGAAGTTATATGAACAAATTCCCGAGGAGTTAGAAGAATGGAACCCGATTCTAGAAAAAGATGACTCGCAAAAGCCTCCCGAGGCAAATACAGTCTCGAAAGGTGTATGGCAACTTTTGTTCGATGGTGCCTCCCGAATTGGATCCGAAGGAAAGATGACAGCGGGGGTAGGTGCTATTTTCATCTCCCCTCACAACCACATCATTCCTCGAGCTTACTCATTAACAAACTTGTGTTGCAACAATGTTGCAGAGTATAATGCCCTCCTAATCGGAGTATAATGCCCTCCTAATATGCATAAAAATAGTCAAGTAACTGGGGGTCAAATATTTGGAGGCATATGTGGACTCTTAACTCATTGTAAATCAAATAAAAGGAGAGTACGAGGTCAAACATGAAAACCTCTTGCCATATTATCGTGCAGTGATCAGGATCGCCAATGATTTTGAAGGTTTCTATATCAGCCATGTAAAGCGTCACCGAAATATTCACTAGCTTTCTTAGTTGCCACGTTAGAGCTTTGCCCAAGCATGCTAAAAAGCAAATTACAGTAGGAAGCAAAGAATTATTTTGTCCAGAAGACGAACTCAAAGAGGAGATGCAGAAATCACAGGAAGACGAAGCTGAGGTGTTCGAATCAAGCTTAGAACCAAGAGATTGGCGTTTTCCTTATATAGACTATGTCCTTTATGGTATATTACCTGAAGGTCAAAAAGAAGTCAGGGCAATTCAAAGAAGGGCTGTCTGGTTCTACTACAATCCGGAGCTCCAGACGTTGTACAGAAAATCTTATGATGGAATTTTCCTCCGCTGTCTCTCCAACCGCAATGATGGAATTTGGATGACAGAAGAAAAAAGGCATCAATAAAGGCTTCAAGTATTAGAAGCTTTGGATAATAAGTGCTTGGAAGCTCAATAGAGTATTGAACTATACCATGCACGGATCTCCAGAACCTTTAACAAAAAGGCTAAACGAACAACTTTTATGAAGGGTGATCTGGTCTTGTCAGTTAGAAGACCGATCATAACTAACAAAAAGCCTAGGAAAAAGTTCCAGCCGAAGTGGGAGGGACATTTTGTCATTGATACTGTCTATTCCAACGGCACATATCGATTGGCAAAACAGAATGGTGATAAGATTATGATGTCGATTAACGGCAAATTCCTTAAGAAGTATTATTCTTAGTAAAATTGTAGAACACCAGTCGCAATGCAATCTGGATAGTTCTATGCAGATTATGAACAAAAAGCTTCTCTGTAATCAAAAGTTCATTAATGAAGATTCTTGATTCCGGACTAAAAATTTTTAGGTCGCGAATCACATTTTTTCCTTTTTCCAAACTTGCCAAGTTAAAAATACCTCCAACGAATCACATTTTTCCTTTTTTCCAAACTCGCCAAGTTAAAAATACCTCTGGCGAATCACATTTTTCCTTTTTTCCAAACTCGCCAAGTTAAAAATACCTATGACGAATCACATTTCTAAAATTGCAAAGTTAAAAATAGCTTTGGTGAATCAAATTTGTCAACAAGAAGTTTTTTCATTCGCGATAATTTTGGGTACTTGGATTGATTTTAAGATTATCAAGTTAACAATTATCTCTGGTAATCAACATCAGAATCATCCATCAGATACTCTTAGTTATATAAAAAGAAAGCACTTTTTTTATTCATTATTAGATCAAAATTATAGAGAATTCTCTAAATATTATACAGTCAACAAGAGTGAATGCAAATCACTGAAAAAAAAGAGGAAAAAGTTTGTTTCTGTAGCCTCCTTGCCCAAGGAAGGCTTAAAAGCAGTAGTCTGCTCTTACAAACTCTTCTGGATTGACAAACTTGCTTTTGTAGCCGTGTCTTTAGCATGACTCGGACAAAAAAAGTTTGTCCCTGCAAAATTTTCTTCTGAAATTATAAACTTACTTCTGTAGCCTTCTCTTTCAGCATGACTCGGATCAAAAAGTTTGCTCCTGAAACTCCCACTTCCAATTTGCTCTTGTAGCCTCCTCTTAAAGGACGGTTCAAGAGTATAATCTTGTTTCTTCTTTCCGACCACAATCAGGGACCTTCTGGTTGGTTCCTCTAGTGATGATACCAGTGACTTGATTAGTTCAAAACTAGCATACCAAGTGCACACCTCAGACGTACAACATGAGGGGTTGCACAAGTTCAAGGCCCTGGTCATTAGTACCCCAACCTTGTGGAGTACTAGAAAAAAAGAAAAATAATGCCACAGACCCGAAATCTTTTCTCTCATGAAAAATTCATGAGACCTTACAAGACCCTCGAGGTATTGGAAGCAATTACAAGCACATAGGGTCTGGGTCATTGTTAAGGAGAATGACTATGGTTGTCTCCTATAACCAAGTTAAATCCTTATTAAAAGAGGGGAAGCAAAAGAAGGAAGAGGAGGATATGAATCAAAAGAAGAAATTTATCTTAATTAAGGAAAATGACTATGGTCAGAAGGACTTTTTCGGTGGAACACCCCACTGGATTGATGCAGTCTGGAGGTCTTGTAACATGCCAATTCCTATCCATCACCTCGGATGAAGAAGGAAAAAAAATGGTTGCACTAATAGATCCGCTACAAAAGAAAGGAAGGGAAGAAAGTCGAGAAGAAATTTTCTCATGGCTGAATGATCTTCCATTGAAGAGATCATGTGCCTTATATAGACAAGTCTACTGACCGTGATCTTCAGTTTAGAAAAAATAAAATCGAAATCTTCGATCTAGATTTTCAGTTCAGATCTTAACAGAATTTATTACTGTTGCATGAGACATTTGGATATCGCAGCCCAGAGATCTCGTCATTAAGGAAGACGTGTAACGCTTGGGATTCCACACCCGATGACTTCATCCCATGGCTCGCAGAAGTCTTTACAAATTCCGAAAGAGTCTACGGTTTATTCCGCAAACTTCCAGATGTAACATTGCGAACCAAAATTCCGAAATCAGAGTCGCGAATTAAGTATGGATTGTGTTAGTCCGCGAACCTCTAGATGCAAAGTCTCAGACTTCATATGACTTATGAAAATCACGTGACAAATACACGATACCAGAGTTTTACGGTAGTTCGCAAACTTCAGACAAAAGATGACAAATTTATTACAAATCTTTGAAGAACAACTATAAAGCCATGCCTTAGAAGGCCAAAACCAGGTTCTCTACAAATGACAGGGTAACTATTACAAAAAAAAGCAGAGAATTAAAACTTATATATACAAGATTTTACAGTTCAATGATTCAAAAGGGGTTTTATTTTCTCCTCCACATCATCAATATCTTGTTGGAGGGTCTCATAAGCTTGGATAGTAGCTTGGCGACGTAATTTCTCGTCACTAGCAACAACATTTTGTGCTGCAGCAGCCTCCAGCATATCCAATTCAGTTTGTATCGCCTGAAGATCTCTGATTGTGTTGTCCCGCTGGCGCGAAAAGTTGGCAAGATTCCTCATAGACTCGTCACGCTCCTTGGTGATTTTGGCTAAGAAAGCTTGAGTTTCGGAAATAGTCTCTTGATTCCTAACAATAGCCTAGTCATGGTCTTTGACAATTGAAGCAGCGGCCTCCACTTAAAGAACTAGAGACTCGCAGTCTGATTGACCTTTTTTTAAGGAGGCTTTACAAGCATTTGCTTTCTCCTGGGTCTCCTTCTGGAACCTAAATTGTTCCTCTTTCAGCTTCTAAAAAATGATTTACACTGTCTCAGATTTACCAGCACTTCTGGCCTTTGATAGGGATTCAGTATACTTTTGAAACTGAGTTATCATAAGCCTGAAGGGAGCAGTTTTATCCTCTCCACTAATGCTGACAATACCAATTAAATAAATGTTGAGAACATTGGCGAGTGAAGCAAAAGAAACCGCCTTTAGTATTTTATCAATACAGCGATCAAGGAAATGAAGGAAGGTTTCCACTGTATCCTTCAATAAATCAATCTCAAGCATCTCAATCTTTGCATAAGAGCAAGTAATACTGGTTGAGGCAGAGGCAGATTGATCCGTACTCTATTGTACAGGGGCAGCCAGGATAGTATCATGAGGAATGGGACTTTTGGAGATTTCAGCAGAGCTTACGACTGTGGCATCCTGAACCAAAACATCAGTCGGAGCAACTGTGGCCAAAACCGTAGACATAGTAGTCTCGGGAATCATTGTTTTTGTAGTATCAATAACAGAAGTGGTAACTTCGGTTGCCTCATCAGTGTCAATTCCTGCGATGGTGTCATCCAACAAAGTTACCTTCGCGCCCATGCACTCTAAATCTAGGGTCGAAACTGGAGTTAGCAAATGGGGAAATTTAATATTCAAATGTTACAACATCATTTGATAATAACATAATTGACAAAGAAAGAAGATGCAGACCTAAAGGTTGGACACTGGATTCTCCAAGTCCGTACACCTTAGGACCAAACGCTTCAGGTCTGTATAATTCAATTCGACCCTCTTCACTCAAATAGACATACTTACTATAGTCTGATGGAGGGGTTGAAGATCGAAAATCATCGTTGTCGACATTATAATCATCTCTCCAATCATCTTCACTTCCTGAAGAAGGTGCTGCTTTTGGGAGATCTGATGCGTGAGTCTCCCCAATAATTTGTACTTCATCGTCTGCAATAACTTGAACAGTGGCCAGAGAAACACCAACTTCAACAGTGGCCTGACAAGTAGGGGGTAGAACCCTCTTTAGTGACGGGAGTAGGATCACTGCAGAGAACATGTCCTTGACTCCGATGCCTCCTAAGGGAACGGAGAGTTAAAAATGAGTCATCCTCATCTTCCTCTGGTTCCTCAGCGAGGGACTCAGAAACTAGACTGGGTGTTGTAGTGCCAGCTCCAGATGGGGTGCGCTGCGAATCAACCCCCTGCGGAATGGTAGGCAAGTCACTGAGGCGCCTTAGTCTCTTCCACTTATGTGAAGATTTCTTAGGAGGAGACTGTGGCTGAGGAGAAGTCTTCTTCGATGTCGGGAGAGTAGAATCACCAAGAGAGGCTGTTTAAGCTGATGCATTATCGACCTCTTCCCTCTATTTAGTTACTGGTCTGATTCATTGGATGCACTTTCCCCCCTGAAATCTTCCATCCCTGCCACTTTCGTACTGCCAGTCTTCTTTTTCTGGGCATACCAAGTTCTGATCTCTCGCAGACTGGTATGATTTATGCTGAAATTCTGAGGAGCGGAACTAACATCCGTGAACTACTTACAGAAACAGAAGCTCATACTCAAATTAGGGGTCTTGAGCGAAAGATCAAATCTGGCCTGGGATCCATCTCCGACGATGTGAAACCAAGCTCGAGCTCCTTCAAGAGCATTTCCAACAAAACTTATCTCTCTATTGGGATTACCAACATAAAACTGATCATACCCGAATTGTTGAGTGAAACGACTCGGGTAGTAAGGCTCTATGTAGCAATGGTTCTCCAAATGAAGAACCAGATGTCCTGAGTGAATGTTTATCAACCACTAGAAGCACCCCGAGGACAGAGTAGTAAATTTATCGGTGCTGGCAATATCCGCGAATTCTTCCCCGTATCCAGCATTTGGAAAGTACGGAAAACATCTGAATAATTCAAAAGTCAAGAAATGACGGAGGGTCTTGCAGATCGCAGCCATGTGCCCCCTCTTCATTGCGACCTCTCGTAGTGTTGTACTTTGGGAGCACTTAAGTCAATCTGCGAGTCAGCAGGACTCATCAAAGTGGAGCAATGTAGAACCAACCAAGCCATCAAATAAGTATAAGAGAGTTCTACATGCAGATTAGGAGTCTTAATGACCGGATCCCCTTTCTTCCTCTGCTCCTTCTTCACGTTGCAGAATTTATTAGATAATCTCTTCAGTCCGCTTTGGATGTTGCACACCATCGCAGACAATAGACTGAGTTGCCTACCTAATGCTAGTAGGATGGCAGGGTATACAGCCCTAACGGGTATGTTTTCCTGTGAAGGAATAATACACTTTTTTAACCATGCCATCAAATAACCCACCAAGAAGGCAGGATCAGATAAAGGTTGAAGGGTCTGATAATGAAAACTCTCAAAGGACGTCCCAGCTTTGAAAACGTCCTCATCAGATTCGGCAACATAAGTATCTGTCCCGAAACTTGCGATTATTCTCTCAATCTCCTTTTCAGAAACAGGATGAAGGCGAGTAAAATTAGGATTATCTTTAGAAAAATTGGGCAGAAGATATTGCAACCACTTCTTTGGCTTCAAACTGCGGGTGCCGGATGTAAGTGCAGGTGCCGGATGTGTGGGTGCAAATATAGTAGTAACAGAGTAATTCCCAGTAAGTATCATAGGCCAAAGGTTCCTGGGCCTTCAGCAGATAGAGTTCTTCCCCAGTGGGGACATACTCTTCATACGGGATATCTCCCATGGGTAAACCCGAAATTTCATACATTTCGTGAAGGGCAAAACCCAATTCACCTCAAGGGAAAAAAATTGTACAAGTATCAGGATTGTACAGTTCTACTAGAGCAAAAAATAGAATCTGCTAGCAGGAATACTGTGCTGAATAGGGCTGAAAGCAAGATGTAGCCCTACATAATGAAGTTGATCTCTGAAAATTTTCAGGAAAAAGTCAGTCAAGGCTGCCCACTCTCCTTTTGAAGAACAGTGAACCCATCCAGGGGACAAAAATTCTGAGCAGAAAACTCCTTTTGTGTATTGGTGAATCGGTGCAGGAAAGTCTGTGCAATTATGGAAATCTCACCTTTGGGGAGGTCATGTGAAGCAATCCGCAAAAATATTTTCCAGTACTACGAGGAAAAGCACCTTGAGCATTGAAAACCCCAATAAGATGCCGTCTTGCAGCCTGTTTATATGCCAGTCTATTCGTCTGTGCGCGGAAAGGGATTGAAAGAATAAGAGCGGATAAGACCCCTCCATATTGGGAAAAAAACAAGTAGCGACCTTCAGCTTGGCGAAGCCACTTGTAATCTCCATCTTCCAAACCGCTATCGGGCACAGAAACGTGGTCCCTAAACAAAGGGCGGGTTTGCGTAGCGGAGACAGATCATCTCCTTCGAAAGGTGCATTAGTTATCAATTTTCGTAATGTTGAGCTAGAAGGATGGAGAATTTTGTCTTTTCTCTCTTGGTTATCTGATGTTGTACAATGTGGAAAGACATGACCAAATCTGAACTCTTTCTTCCCATCATAGCCATCCAAGTATCCAAAATAATGATCCTTAGGCCAAGGATTCAAGGCATAATCGACTGCAAGATACATTCCGATTCAAGATAAGAAAATCTCTGAGAAATGGACTACCTTTCAAAAGTTATTTTTTTTATTACCTCCAACCAAGGGCTCCTATCAAACCACTATTGAACTAGAGGTTGCTTGAGGATCATGATGACCACTAGCAGCCGCATCGGAGGAAGAAACTTTCTTCGGTATCTTTTGCAGATTGAGAAAATCCTTCACACCAAGAATCGAAAGCTAAAAGGAAGTTGAACACGAGAAGTCTGAGAAACTCTAACGAAAAACTAGGATTTCAAACTTTTTAAGATAACAGTAGCCTCTCTCATAAAGTGGAGATTATATAGCAGATGATTTGACGGCCGAGATCTCTTGATAGATGTGATATCAGGCCTAAATCGCGTGGGTACCTTTTCATTTAATGCGGCTCAGAGAACATCTCAATTCTTACGCCATAGAAAGCAACCGCCTTCCGGCCTTTTCGCAACCAAAAAGAAAAAGTTCGTGTCCCTAATATAGAGCCACGATCGTTTAGAAATTTCAGTTTGCGACCCTAACACATAGTCGCTTTCTTCTCCAAAAAAAATGTGAAAGTCCGCATCCCTAATTCAGAATCTCGATCCGTCAGAAGTTTCAGTTTGCGACCGTAACACAGAGTCGCTTTCTTCTTTCAAGTAAAAGCTCACGTCTCTAATACAGAGTCGCGATCCTTCAGAAATTTCAGTTTGCGACCGTAACACAGAGTCGTTGTCTTCTCCAAAGTGAAAGCTCGTGTCCCTAGTACAGAGTCACGATTCTCCAGTAATTACAGTTTGTGACCTTAACACAGAGTCGTTTTCTTCTACAAAGTGCAAGTTCACGACCCTAATACAGAGATGTGTTTCTTCCAAAGCGAAAGTTTACAATTCTAACACATAGTCGTATGCAGCAAACTGTGACACTAATACAGAGTCACATTCTTCTTCAAAGGCAGTAAAATGCGATATGAAGTCGCATTTTCCTTCAAATACCGCAAGATCACGGCGCTAACACAGAGTCGTGTTTCTTTCAAAATGAGAGTTCGAGATATTGAGACAGAGTCATGCTGCCCTCAATTGAAGAAAATTATAATACAAAATTGTACTCTCAAATGGAGATTCTAATAAAAAATGTTATGTCCAAAGTATTCCAAAACTCCTCAAAGAATCATGAGAGTTTTGAAAACTTTGGTGGGGTTTTTGTCGGTGGAAAATTTTGATATACAACGCAGATCAGCGAATTTAGAATTGGATATCCGCAACTCAGTAGACCCACGAACCTAAGGATTGAGGTTCGTGACCCAGTGATGACAGAACAGATTCGCGAATGTAAAACTGAGATTCGCGATACTACCCATAACTTTCGGGTAGAGATTTAATACAAAGTCACCCGACCCGAACAAGAGAAAAGCCATCTCAGATCGTGGAGCTAACTGCCAAACGAATGCAACGGCACTACTTTGATCGTGGGAGTAACCAGCTAACGAATATGACGACACTTCTCGAGTAGTGTGAACTAATTGTCAAGCAAATAAAGCGGGACATTACCCTAGAACCTCTATAAAAGGCGGAGAAGCAAAAGAGAACAAAAAAAAAAGGGGGACGGAGACGAAGAGACAGAGAGATCAATCATTTTCTTCTTGAATTACCCCCTTGTGACTAAGAGTCAAGAGCCTTTTTTTCCCAGCCAACTGAGAGAGATTGTGCGGAGTGTTAACAGAGAGCAAGATCGTTCTCCACAGCTATCTTAGAATCCAGGTTTAAACAAAGGAGAAATCGATTTTTCTCATTTTCTGTAAGCGGAAACCGTTGAATTGTAATCCTTTATTGAAAAAAAAAAAAAACTTCAATAGAGTTTCATTTGCAATTTTTGTGGTGGACAATCCAATATCAGAGTCGACTCCAACGACCTTTTCACCTTTAGATTCGTTTCGCCATCCAGAATCATAGTCTCCACATAGCATATCCCATCATCATAGCTCGACGATAGCAAGAGCAAGTCTGCAGGAAAGAACTCATCCTTCTCCACCTTCACAACGTCCCCGACACGAATACTCTTCCAATTATTGTCGCAAAACCTCCCGTCCCCACTATGAACGCTTACGTTCCGGTTATTGACATTCATATCTTGCAAGAACCTCTGCCAGTCCTCCAACGCCTCCTTCCCCATGCTGAGGCCAACGACAAACACCAGAGGGAGAACCATAGCCTCCCATCGACTGGGCGAGACCTCAGTGAAGGACAGTACTGCACAAAACAGAAACTACAGGTTCGCAACGCACCTGAACTGCTCGAAGAGGGCTTTCGGGAGGAAGGTGGCGAAGTTGTACTTGGTGGTCGAGATGTAGTTGGCGGGGTAATAGAGAGGTGGTCCGTCGTGGATGCTGGGATTGTTGCAGTGAACGATTCTAGAGTACCCTGGGCCTTGCAGGTTCTGGGCAGCGGAGTCTGGGGAATGAATGAAGGAGTAGAGCTTGGTCCATCAGATTCTTTCTCGGATCTTGTTTGATCTCTTTCAAATACTTAGCCGAGGCATCTTCCTCTTTTTCTCAGGTTTGAATTCGTCGAGTTTTTGTTGAACGAGGCAATGTGCAAGGAGAAACTAAGCATCACCATCTGCTTCAATCCATGCAAGTTTCGATTTATCTCTAAAACTGTCTGCAAAGAAAACATATATAACAATAGAAGTTCGAATTTGATCGTCTAGGAGAAAAAAATGAAACAAAAGAAGATAGATGGTGACAACAGAAAAAAAATTATAACCATCTAAATTTATATTCGGTATCAATCTAAATGCTTGCTAACGACGTTTAGGCTTGAGGGATTGAAACCGACATAAATTGGATTCAAGTTTGTTATTTAATGTACAGATTACAGTGTTCATGTTGGTATTTTTATGCAATGGTTACTAATTCTGTGGTTGCAGATTGAAGCATACAGAATTGTTTTAGATTAATACAAGAGGGCAGAATTGTAGTTAATAGATTTACTACACAGAATTACTACTGTTATCTTACAGGAAATTAATTCTGTAATTAGGTTTCAGTATACTGTACTCAAAACAGAAATAAATTTGGAGAAAAAGAATTATGGATTATTCAATCTCTATATTTCCGTTTTAAATTAGAAGAATACTGTTTACAGAGAAAACTATCTAATTATTTTTCCTTCTTTATCTAGTTTATTTAACTTAAAGTGAATAAAGAAGAAACTGGATTATGAAAAACCTATTTCAGATACTTGCAGGAAGACTGAAAGACCACCGGAAAATGACAGGAAGTAGATTGGATGAAGATCGAGGCTAGTGTTGGACACTATCTCCTTAAAATCGACTCGTCCTCCACTATTTGCTTCTGGATTTCTTAGACGTTGATCTCCCATGATACAACGATCGATCAGCAGAGGGAAGGAAGCTGCAATCCCTCTGCTCTGGCGAATCTGATAGAGGTTCTCTCTGGTTTATGTAATGCAGGACTGGAGACTTATTGAATGGAATTGAACAGAGGTCTTCTGTAGACAGAAATTCTGGAACTTCTGTCTGCAGAAGAAGAAATGAAACAGAAAAGAAAACGTATTAATGAAACTCTGAACCCAGACCCTATTTATAGATTTTCAACAGTCGCAATGGTTGGGTTTTCAACAGTCGCAACAGTTGGCCGTTTTAACAGTTGTGACCGTTTAACGGCAACCGTTGACGGCAGCCGGTGACTGTTGGACCGTCGACCATTGGACTTCAACGACTCTTGACTGACGGGGCGGGTGCAGGTCGAATCCATTCAATTCTGAACCCAATAGAGGCAACCCGAATCCAATAAGACCTCCTCAGCTCCTCGCGACGTTGCGTACGTGCGAAGTGCAAAGTGCGCCTCTAAAGCGCCCAATGCGCCCTAAACGCCCATTCGCCCTCGCACACGCGCGTGCGCGTGCGGGCGGTGCGTAGCACCACCCGTGGTGCTCAAGGTTTTCCTCTTCTTACATAAGCAAAGTAATGGAACAAGTTACCATATATAAACCCACATCCTTACAATCATCTATCCAATGTGGGACTATCTTTTCATCTTCCCTTTGCTATGTACTCAACTTTTGAAGCCAATTTCAATTCACTTAATTCATTTAATTTGAACTAGTGAATTGGCTCAATTTAAGGTTCAAATTAGTGAATGAATTCAACAATCCCCCATATGAATGAAATGGCTTAGACTCTAATGTAAATAACCAGAGAGTGTAATAGAAAGTTACCGCATCGGAAGAGGTGGCTTTTGGCTTTGAACCTTCCCTAGTGAAATATTATCGAGTTTACTTGCTAACCAGTGAACACGATGTTTTTTAACTATTCAGCTTTTGATGTAAACTAAGACAATAATATTCACACGACTTCTTTCAATTTTATCAGATTCTATATTGTGTCCATTTTAGCCTTGGACAACCTGGTAATTCTGTGAGTGCTCTTAGAGAACTTAGCCTTTCTCATTATCATAGAAACGACCCCTTCTCACTCACATAGGTGATCTCTTATCAAGAGTATCCTGCCATACTCCACTTAGATTTCTAAGATATAAGGATCATTAAAAGCTTAGTTTATCCTAACACATTGCAGGTAATCACTATTTTACCATAGAAATGAGATAGGAAATATTTTCCTCAGTGATTCTTTCGAGTTCCCCCACAATTCGATTGTCCCTTTGAATCTAGATCTTGGAATCTCCAGTCAGCTAGGTTGGGTTGCCATTATGGAGTTACTTTTTAGTAGGCTGAATCTCATTCCTCTCGATAACTTATATACTTGATCTCTAGTCAAGCCTTTTGTTAATGGATCTGTAATATTATCTTTTGATTTTATATAATCAAGAGATATTATTCCGTTTGTAAGCAGCTGTCTTACAGTTTCATGCCTACGACGTATATGTCGTGACTTTCCATTATATAATATATTTTTTGCCCTTCCAATTGCTGATTGATTATCGCAATGGATGCATATTGCTGACACAGGTTTATGCCATATTGAAATATCTTCTAAAAAGTTTCGAAGCCATTCTGCTTCTTCTCCAGCTTTATCTAAAGCTATAAACTCAGATTCCATAGTGGATCTGGCTATACGTGTTTGTTTAGAAGATTTCCAAGAGATGGTTGCACCTCCAATAGTAAAGATATATCCACTTGTGGATTTGATATCTTTTGAATCGGTAATCCAGTTAGCATCAGTGTATCCTTTATCACTGCTGGATATCAAGTATAGTGCAACCCATAGTTAGTAGTATATCTCAAATATTTGAGTACTCTAACTATTGCTTTCCAGTAGTTCTCCCTGGATTACTTGTAAACCTACTCAGTTTGCTTACTAAGTATGCAATATCAGGTCTTGTGCAGTTCATTAAATACATAAGACTGCCAATGATCTGAGAATATTCTAATTGTGATATACTAGCACCTTTATTCTTTGTAAGATGTAGACTATCTACAGGTGTCTTAGCTATATCAGTATTTTCCTTGTCAAATTTTTTGAGTATCTTCTCGATATAATGTGACTTGGATAAGGTATATCCATCAGATGTCTTGGAGATTTTAACAGCAAGAATAATATCTGCAATACCTAAGTCTTTCATATCAAATTTTCGTGTTAATATGATTTTTACTTCCTTAATTAGAGCCACCGTGCTACCGGTGATAATCATGTCATCCACATATAAACATACAATGACATAGTTATGCATATCCCCTTTTACATATACACATTTATCGCATTCATTATAGCGAAATCCATTTGACAACATTACTTGGTCAAACTTCTCATGCCATTGTTTAGGTGCTTGTTTAAGTCCATAAAGAGACTTAACAAGTCTACACACCTTCTTTTCTTTACCTGTAACTACAAACCCTTCAGGTTGTTCCATGTAGATTTCTTCATCTAATTCACCATTTAAAAATGCTGTTTTTACATCTTTTTGATGAATCTCAAGATTATATAATGCTGCAAAAGCAATTATTAATCTTATGGATGTTATTCTTATTACAGGTGAATATGTATCAAAATAATCTAAACCTTCCTTTTGTCTATAGCCTTTTATCACAAGTCTAGCTTTGTATTTATCTATAGATCCATCAGGTTTTATCTTTCTTTTGAAGATCCATTTATAACATAATGGTTTAGTTCCCGGAGGAAGATTCACAAGTTCCCAGGTGTGATTTTGAATAATTGATTCAATTTCACTATTTACTGCTTCTTTCCAAAAAGAAGCTTTAGGTGTAGACAAAAGCCTCTTTATAACTTTGAGGTTCCTTTTCTAATAGATATGTTAGAAAATCAGGACCAAATATTTTAGTAACTCTGACCCTTTTGCTTCGTCTACATTCATCCTCATTAGTTTTATTTACAGAATCAGATTCTGTATCTCTTAGAATTTCATCACAAGTCTTTTTCGGAGAACTTGATTCATGTTCTTTACTAGGAAATACATTCTCAAAGAATACAGCATTCTTAGATTCAATAATACAGTACTTATGTATCTCTGGATGATCAGAATTAAAGACAAAGAAACGATAAGCACTGCTATTATGCGCATATCCAATGAATATACAATCAATAGTTTTAGGTCCAATTTTAGTCCTTTTCGGAGTAGGAATTGCAACCTTAGCTAGACACCCCCACACTCTTAAGAATTTATAACTAAGTGCTCGACCTGTCCATAATTCATAAGGTGTTTTATCAAGTTTCATTTGGGGTATTTTGTTGAGAATATATTGGCAGAAAGCAGAGCTTCTCCCCACATGTTCTGCGGTAAACCAGAACTTATTAACATGGCATTCATTATTTCTTTTAAAGTTCTGTTCTTACGCTCAGCAATTCCATTTTAAGTGGAGTGTAAAGAGCAGTTGTTTGATGTATAATACCATGTTCTGCACAAATTTGTGCAAATGGTGACTCATATTCACCACCTCTATCACTTCTTAGCATTTTTATCTTTTTACTAAGTTGATTCTCAACTTCATTTTTGTATTGTATAAACATTTCAATTGCCTCATTTTTTATTCTAAGTAGATATACATAACAATATCTAGTACAATCATCTATAAACGTAATAAAATACTTCTTTCCACCTCTAATTTGAACAGATTTTAAATCACATACATCTGTATGAATTAATCCTAAAGGTTCAGTACTACGTTCTATAGAATGAAATGGAAGCTTAGTCATTTTTTATTCAACACATGTTTCACATTTATTTTCAAAGTTTTTATTGAAATTAGGCAACATATTTAAATTTATTAATCTTTGTAAAGTATAATAATTAACATGTCCTAATCTACCATGCCAAATAAAAGGTGACTCAGTCATATAAGCAGAAGAATCAATTTTATTGATAACCTTAGGGGCAATGGTCATTACATTTATTTTAAACAGACCATTGGTCATATACCCTTTGCCTACATATACACCATTCTTTGTGAGTACAAATTTATCAGACTCAAATACAATCCTAAAGCCTTTCTTACTCAAGACTGAACTAGAGATCAGATTCTTGCGGACATCTGGTACATGAAGCACATCAATAAGAGTACGTTCTTTCCTCGAAGTCATCTTCAGTACAATGTTGACTCGTCCTTCAACCTTGGAGGTTGCAGAGTTACCCATGTAGAGTAGTTCTCCTTCCATAGAATCATATGTGGAGAACATCCACTTGTTGGCGCAAATGTGGCGAGTGGCTCAAGTGTCCACCCACCATTCTTTAGAGTTGCCACCAACTAGATTAACCTCTGAGACAACAGATGTACAATTTACATCTACATTTGCACAAAGATTTTCTTCTTCGGCCAAATGTGCATTAGGATGCTTCTTCTTCTTCTTCGAAGAATCTGGTGCCTTTCACACATGGCAGTCCTTTACACGATGTCCAGGCTTGTCACAGTTGTAGCACTTGCCATTGAATCTCTTCGAGTTACCATTCTTAGAGTCTTCACCATTGTGCTTTCTCTTCCTGTCATTAGACTTATTGGAATTTTCCATAACATTAGCTTTAGAAACATCGTATAGATTTCCAATTTTTTTTTCAGAAAGGCGGTTATCTTCTTCAATCCTCAATCGTACAATTAGATCTTCAAGTGTCAATTCCTTTCGTTTATGCTTTAGGTAATATCTAAATTCTTTCCAAGATGGTAGCAATTTTTCAATTATTGCAGCCACTTGAAAAGATTCACTAATAGTCATACCTTCAGCATTAATTTCATGAATAATCACTTGAACATCTTGTACTTGGTTGATTACATTTCTAGAATCAACCATTTTATAATCTAGAAACTTACCGACTACATATTTCTTAGAGCCGGCATCTTCTGTATTATATTTCTTGTCTAAGGATTCCCAAAGTTCCTTAGCAGTAGCAACTGAACTATATACATTATACAGTATATTGTCCAAACCATTGAGGATATAATTCTTACTCAAGAAGTCCGCATGTTTCCATACTTCAACCGTCTTCACAGATTGTTGATCATCTTCAACAAGAGTAGGCACAGTCTCCTTCAAGTACTTGGCCAGATTCATTGTAGTGAGATAGAACAACATTTTCTGTTGCCATCTCTTAAAATCTGAGCCACTGAACTTCTCTGGTTTCTCGTACTGGCTTGAAGGCACAGTTGGAGTAACCATGACAGAAGTTATCATAGTGGACATATCAGATGTAGTGGCCATCTACAAATATTAAATTTATCTATCTTAATGTCTTGTAATAAATTTTAACTTTCTAATAAAACTGAAAAACAATTCAACACTCCAAATCACAAAAACAGAAATTAACTATTTTTTTTCCAGAAGTAATTAAGATTACTAGTCCCCAAATCACCAAATAGAAATTTTTCAGAAGCAATCAAGATTACTAGTGGTTGATTACTATTATGATAGTATTTTAATCTAAAATAAAATATCAGTTTAAAGATTAAATACTATTATAACAGAGTTCTAATTAATAACAGTATTCTTAATTGATGGTATTGTGACAGAATTCAAAAATCAGTTTTAAGAATGTAGGTTCTAAACAAAAATGTTTAAACTGTATTCTTAAAAAGTTAATCTAAAACATGCAATAATCGATTTTAAGATTGTTGGTATTTTTATGCAATGGTTACTAATTCTGTAGTTGCAGATTGAAGCATACAGAATTGTTTTAGATTAATACAAGAGGGCAGAATTGTAGTTAATATATTTACTACACACAATTACTACTGTTATCTTACAGGAAATTAATTTTGTAATTAGGTTTCAGTGTACTGTACTCAAAACAGAAATAAATTTGGAGAAAAAGAATTATGGATTATTAAATCTCTATATTTCCGTTTTAAATTAGAAGAATACTGTTTACAGAGAAAACTATCTAATTATTTTTCCTTCTTTATCTAGTTTACTTAACCTAAAGTGAATAAAGAAGAAACTGGATTATGAAAAACCTATTTCAGATACTTGCAGGAAGACTGGAAGACCACCGGAAGATGAGGCGTCATCGCCCGCTAAAACTGACTCTGTCAGAAAACTTGAGGCGTCATCGCCCACTCCTAAGTTGAATCAAACTCTCACCCGCTCTCAGAAAAGAAACTTGAGGCGCAAAATCCAACGGGCCCGCCTGAACAGCGCCTCTGGAAAATTACAGTTGGAAAATCCAGAATCCAAAAATGGAAATTCACAGGAAGAACTGCGGGTTGCACCGCACGGAGGCAACCACGGAGTTGCAACCGCGGGTGCAAACCCGCGGTTCCAACCGCGGGTTGCACCGTGCGGGGGCAACCCCGCGGTTGCAACCGCGGGTGCAAACCCGCGGTTCCAACCGCGGGTGCAAACCCGCGGTTCCAACCGCGGGTTGCACCCCGCGGGTTGCAATCCGCGGGTTGCACTCCGCAAAAAAGATCAGGAGTTGGTTCTGGTGTCTATTCGGGCACACGCGCAATGAGCACACAGCGCACACCTAACTTTATGGTCACTCTCTCAGGTGTACCATCTCATTCCTCTTCAAACAAACATAAGGATGTGCTCATGCACTCACCTGAGAAGATGTCTGCGGAGGAACAGTCCAATGTGTGCGGGGCCCGCGCAACTGCGCAAGCCAGCACACACTCTAGACGACTCCATAGAAGAGAGTGTGTTGATACAGGGAAAGCTCTTAGCCCTGAAATATTACAAACCAACCAATATTATGAACAGAACTTGCGGCGCAAGAGGCGTCAGAATGTAAATGGAGACAAGCCCGAAGATTTGAGAGAGTATCTTACTCGAAAGAGGAGCACATCCCAACCCGATTCTCACTGCCATTGTGAACGGCTGATCTCAGCCGTCTTGTCAAACTGCAAATGCAAGTCAGGACAATCCGTTTTTGAGCAGATTACAGAGCCAAAGAGAAGGCGGATAGTAAAAAAGATGTGCCCTGGGGATGATCTGCCTGCCGTTTCATCCTATATGGTTGGTAAAGGCAAGAAAATTGCCGAAAGTGACTCCTCAGACAAAGAGTTCACTTCAGAATTAAGGGGGGTGTCTGTTGAGCCAGAGGGTGTGTTCCGACACACTCGGGCTAGGAGAGGAGTCGCCATACCATTGAACTATAAAAAGTTAGCTGCAGGATCTGACGAAGAGGAAGACAGATATTCTGCTATTGTATCTTCACCCTATTCTGATTCAAATAGAGGGTTGGAGGCTACAGTAAATATGGCTGATCTTCCAGAAGAAGTCTCTAGAAGACTTGAAAGGCAAGAACAACGCCTCAAACAGCAGGAAGAGACTATGGAGGAGATGAAACAACTCTTGACTCAGTTGTTGGCCCAAACGAAGAAAGGCCAATCTTCGTCATCCGCTAAACAATATGAAGAGGAACATGTCCGCGTAGAGGAAGACAGTGGAGATGACTACGAAGAAGTACCTTCTCAGTTAGGAGAAAAAGAAAGAGTAAAAGTGTTCATTAATCCTCAGGTGGAAAAGATGGAAAAGATGGAAAACCAGCTGCAGGCCCTTCTTCACCGAAAGAAGTTGCAGGCAGTGGGAATAGTGCGTCCCTATCCTATTGAATGGGAGACCACGCCCTACCCTGCAAATTACAAACCGTTAAACCTTCAATCGTTTGACGGGAAAGGCTCTCCATAGCAACACATCTTCTACTTTCTGTCACAGACAGGACATTTGATGGGGCATGATCCAACATTGACCAAGATATTTGCGAGTACCTTACAAGGACCCGCATTTACCTGGTTTATGCAACTACCCCAAGGAACGATTAAATCATGGGCCGACGTAGAACGTGAGTTCTTGGCCCGATTTTTCGAAGACGATACTGAGGTCTCGGTACCATCCCTGCTAGCAGCAAAGCAGGGAGAGAGCGAGACAGTAAAAGCTTTTGTTGAGCGGTTCCGAGAGCTTTCCGTGCGGTGCCCGCATGGCATGACACAGGAGACCCTCGTGGAGACTTGCAGGCATAACTTATTGACTGATGTCTTAGTCAAGATGGGTTCGGTTGAATCCAGATCTTGGAGAGACTTGCTCAAGTAAGGTGAGCAGGCCGAAGACATACTCCGGCGCCTTGAAGAGCAACAGCAATCTACAAGAAGAGGCACCTCGAACAAGCCAACATCTCATTTCCCCCGTTCCAGAGGGAAAGACATAATGGCGGTGGAGAATACATCCAAGCCGAAACAAAGGCCGGCTAAAAACAACACAGCGGGTTCACCCAGAATACAAAAACAGTATTCATTCAAGGATGAACATACTGTTACCATGTTTAATTTGCTCACTAAGCGCAACATGCTCAAGTTGCCAGAGAGCAAAAGACCTGAAGAGGTTGGAAAGACCAATGATCCGAATTACTGCTTATACCATCGGATCGTGGGTCACCCAACTAAAAACTGTTTCATCTTGAAAGATAAGATTCAGGCACTAATTGATGCCGGAGCAGTTCAGCTCAAAGCTGAACAAAAAAGGGTGACGGCTAACTCGGCCACATTTACAGTGGGTGAGCTGGAGGTACCAGATGGGCTCACACCTATTCCAAAGGGTGAGCTCAGGGTGGTTAATTTGGACCCCCATAATCAACAGAAGAAAGGGTTAGTCCCCTTCACGACAGAGAAGCAGGAGGTCTTTTGGGTGCATCCAGACATTCTTGAAGATGAACAATGGATAGCCGTCAGGACCAGAAAGAAAACTGAAACAAGAGGAAAGAAGCGCATGTGCAATGCCGTCTCAGCAACCATTGAGAAGGATGCAGATGACATTCCGTTGTTGACAGATTCTGAATCGGAGGCGACAGCTCTGGCGGTGGAGAATGAGCCTGCACCACCTTCCGGAACCAGATCTGGAAAACACTACTTGAAGGATCTCTCAAACACAGAAGCTGGCCCCTCTAAGCCAACCAAGGAGACTAATGAAGGAACTACCAAGCAAATTCCCGACAAGGGAAAACAAAAGGAGCTCAGATACAACCGAGCACTACGAAAAGATGTCTCTGAAGAGCAAAATTCCTCTTTTCAGTTTGATGTCATGGCACAGTTGGCGAATATACCTGCAAGAATAACTCTGTACGAGTTATTACGCCTGTCCAAGTCTACAAGAGATGCGCTAAGAGAAGCCCTAGCGGAATCTGAAGCTTTCTTAGCCCATCTCCCGGAGGAGGTTGAGGAGGCATGCCCGCAATGCAACTCAGTGTCAAGGCACGCCCCTTATATCACTTTTACACCAGAGGACATGCAGCTGAAGAATATTAAGCACAACAGGCCCCTGTACTATACCGGGTATATTGGCTCAGCAGAAATCGGTCGAATTCAGATTGATCCGGGTTCTGCCTTGAGCATTGTGCCACGGAGGCTTACGCAGTTTCTTGGGATCCCTCACTACAAACTGACTCCAACTAATACCGCCATTTTTGGCTTCAATGCCAATGGCAGTCACCCTCTGGGAAAGATCAGGCTCAGATGTCAGATCGGAGATCTTAAAAGCGAGGTGACCTGTTACGTGATCGAAGCAGACACTTCTTATAACATTCTCTTAGGACGACCATGGATTCATGCTAATATGATCGTCCCATCCACCCTGCACCAATGCATGAAGTACGTGGATGAAGACGGAGAAGTGCATACTTTGATTGCTGACAAACAACCATTCAAGGGTGTTGAAAACTACTTCGTAGACGCCCTTCTGTATGCTGAAAGTGCTGAGGTCGACCCCCCACTACACGATGAATGTGATAGTGGAAATGAAGCGGATACTGAGTCAGGAGTGTTTTTTCCCAATGAAGGCTTTGAACCTCTTGTAATTAATCTTGATGAGTTAGATGTAAATGACACCGCCAGTGATGAAGGTGAGTGGGAAATAAATGAGAATCTGAACTTTGCTTATTTGCCTGGTGTTCTTACTGATTCTTTAACTTCAGCTACTAGCACGGATGCAGATAGTCTCTCAGAATTTGAGACTTTAGCAACCATGCACATGCCTATTAGGTCATCGATGATGGTACAACCAAACATCGAAAATGCAGATGGGGCGGTGTTCGAAGTACCGGCCCATCGACCAGGTCAAAAACCTATTCTTTTTGGAAGAATTAAATCACATATAGCCTCATCCAGTGATAGTGAGAGTGAGGCTCAGGAAGCCCCTCAATTCTATCATTATGGACTAAAGTCATTCCGGATGATGGCAAAAATGGGATATGATTTCATCAATAAATCCGGATTAAACTTTGGTAAGGGACGTCGGGATCTGCTTCCCTCATTCGTACCCAAAGGAAAAGAACCGGACTATTATCACAAAACTGGCAGGGGGCTGGGATACGTCACAACACCCGATCCTTCGGATATCGAAGATATGATTTGCCAGAATGTGGAAGATTCCGATTGGGATTCAGATATCAACCTGGGTATATTATTTAGAGAGATGACGGTAAATATGACATCTATCAGTCCAACCCCAGATGAAAACGATGAACTGACCCTTATAGAAGATGAAGCATTAGTAAAGCATCTTGATGCCCAGTGGAACATGCGTTTTGAGCAACGTGAACCTCCTACGGAGGATAAAGTGGTCCAAATAAATATGGGAGATGAAACCAATCCTAAACCCATATTTATAAGCGAGAGTTTACCTCCTAATGAAAGAGACGACCTGGTGACTCTCGTTCGAGAATACATAGATGTCTTTGCTTGGAACTATGAAGACATGCCGGGTTTAGATCCTCAAGTTGCTGTGCATCGACTCAATATTAAGCCAGATGCGAAACCAGTAAAACAGCAACAGAGAAGATTCCGTCCAGAACTGATGGAATCAATCGAAGATGAGGTAAAGAAGCTTATACAATCTGGCTTCGTACGAGAAGAACAACATCCTGATTGGGTAGCGAACATCGTTCCGGTTCCCAAAAAGAATGGAAAAATCCGAATCTGCATCGATTTTCGAGATCTCAATGCAGCATGTCCTAAAGATGAATTTCCACTTCCAATAGCGGATGTCATGATTGACAACACCTGCGGATTTGAAAGAATGTCTTTCATGGATGGATTCTCCGGATATAATCAAATCAAAATGTGTCCGGAAGACGAGAAACATACTGCATTCAGAACACCGTTAGGCGTGTACTGTTATACGGTCATGCCATTCGGTCTGAAGAATGCAGGTGCAACTTACCAGCGTGCTATGAGCACAATTTTCCGCAAGCATCTCCGTAAAACGGTAGAGTGTTATGTGGATGACTTGGCTGTCAAGAGTCGTAATAAAGACGATCATCTCCGGGATCTGAAAGCGGTGTTTGATATTATGAGAAAACACCAATTAAAAATGAATCCAACTAAGTCCTTTCTCGGTGTTTCTAGTGGCAAATTCCTTGGTTTCGTTGTTACATCCAAGGGTATTTATTTAGACCCAGAAAAGGTAAAAGCAATTCAAGAGATGCAGCCACCAAGAAACCTTAAAGAACTTCGTGGATTACAAGGGAGACTAGCATATATCCGGAGATTTATCGCCAACCTTTCAGGGCGGTGCCAACCTTTTACCAGGCTAACGAAGAAAGGGGTGTCGTTCGTTTGGGATGAAGCTTGTCAACAAGCCTTTGAAGATCTCAAGAAGTACCTCACAAAGCCTCCGGTATTGGTAGCCCCTATATCGGGAAAACCATTCTTAATATACGTTCGGGCAATGGACCATTCACTTGGTGCCTTGTTAGCCCAAACCAATGACTCCGGCCATGAACAAGCTGTTTACTATCTTAGTAGAACTATGGTAGGTGCCGAACATCGGTATACTCCAGTAGAGAAGGAATGCTTGGCCCTGGTATTCGCAATTCAGAAAATGCGACATTACTTAGTAGGCCAAACAATCCATGTGATTTCTCGGGTAAATCCGCTGAGAGTGCTCATGACCAAGCCTGGGTCGCTCAATTGCAGGTTAGCCAATTGGTCAATCCTCCTATCGCAATATGACATGCGATTTATACCACAAAAGGCGATTAAGGGACAAGCAATTGCCGACTTCTTAGCAGAGCATCCTGTCCCGCAATCCTCGAAACTTTATGAGGATATTCCAGATGAGATAGTGGAAGCCAATATGGTCTCTAAAGAACCGATTTGGCAGCTGTTCTTTGATGGAGCAGCGAGAAAGAACTCTGCTGGAGTGGGGGTGGTTCTAATATCCCCGCAAAACCATGTGATCCCCCGAGGATATTCATTAACTCAACCATGTTCTAATAATGTGTCCGAGTACAATGCATTATTAACGGGATTGCGAATTGCCCAACAGCTGGGGGTCCGACGTTTAGAGGCCTATGGGGATTCCAAGCTCATAGTAAATCAGGTAAGAGGAGAATACGAGGTTAAACATGAGCATCTCGTACCCTACCACTAGGCAACAATCAAACTTGCCGACTCTTTCGAAAAATTTTATATTGACTATGTGCCACGGCACGAGAATGCATATGCTGACGCCTTGGCGTCCCTCGCTGCTACATTAGCGCTCCCTGCTAAGTCAACCAAAAGTGTTGAGGTTGGAAGCCGGGAGCTCCTTTGCCCTGAGGAAATACTCGAGGCAAATGAGGTCCATGTGTCAGGGATGAACTTCGAACCCAGAGATTGGCGGTTCGTATTCGTCGATTTTGCGCTCTACGGGATGTTACCCGAAGATCCTAAAGAAGCCGCAAAAGTAAAAAAGGAAGCAAAAAAATTCTATTATAATCCTGAGCTTAGTTCCTTATATCGGAAAATGTCAGGTGGAGTTTTACTTCGGTGCTTATCACAACAAGAAGCACAAGAAGTACTCAAAGAAGCACATGACGGGACCTGTGGTGCTCATCAGCCGGGACCTAAATTGGGAGACCGGATAAAGAGAATGGGTTACTACTGGCCGACAATGATGTCAGATGCCATGGCATATGCGAAGAAATGCCATGCATGTCAGGTACATGCGAACTACATACACCAGGCCGCAGAGTACCTACATCCAACCACAATTACATGGCCATTCGAGACTTGGGGAATGGATATCATTGGTCCCATTGCTCCTCCATCTTCTCATGGACATCGGTTTATACTGGCTATAACCGATTACTTCTCAAAATGGGCAGAAGCTATCCCTTTGCGAGAAGTAAAAACGAATGATGTGGTCCATTTCATCAAACACCACGTTATTTATCGCTTTGGTGTTCCTAGACGGATCATCAGCGACAACGGCCCTCAATTCACTAGCAGAGCCTATACTAAATTCTGTGATAAGTTCAGAATACAGAATATATTTTCGTCTCCATATAATCCGGCCGCAAATGGTCAAGCTGAAGCATTCAACAAGACCATTGTGAAGCTTTTGCAGAAATTTGTCACTTCAAGTCAGCGTGATTGGGACGAAAAATTGGGGGCTTGTCTGTGGGCTTATCGCACGACGGTTAGGACACCCACAAAGAGTACACCATTTTCTTTAGTATATGGTTGCGAAGCTATACTACCTCTAGAAATTCAGATTCCTTCTCTTCGGGTGGCGTTAGCTACAAGAATGACCGCCGAGGAAAAACATGGCCAACGACTTCGGGAATTAGAAGCATTGGATGAGAAACGCTTAAAAGCTCAACAGCAAATCGAGCTTTATCAGGCACGAATATCTCAGGCCTTCAACAAAAAGGTGAAGGAACGAACTTTTAAAGTGGGTGACTTGGTCCTAGCAGTCAAGCGTCCTATGATTCTCACGCATAAAACTAAAGGCAAGTTTCAGCCGAAATGGGAAGGCCCATTTGTAGTGGAGACAGTCTACTCAAATGGAGCATACCGGTTGATTAATCAGCATGGAGATCGAATGATGGCGCTCATTAATGGAAAATTTCTCAAAAAATATTATTCTTAAAATAAAGGAAAAAATTTTACCCAACGCCGACAAGGCTACGGGAAGAGAATAAATTTCTCGCCAACCCCATCATACTGGGGGTAATAAGTATGAACTGCCCAATGCCGACAAGGCTACGGGAAGAGAATAAATTTCTCGCCAACCCCATCATACCGGGGGTAAAAAGTATGAACCACCCAACGCCGATAAGGCTACGGGAAGGGAATAGATTTCTCGCCAACCCCACTATGCTGGGGGTAAAAAGCATGAATCACCCAATGCGGCTAAGGCAAAGGGAAGAGGAAAAGTTTGGCATTTAAGCCCAAATGAAATCCTCGACAACTCACTATACTGAGAATAATAGCATGGCTAGCCCAACTCAAACGGTAGTTGGTAAAGGCAAAATCAAACCCGTTGATAGCTGGGGGTTTGCTAAAAATCCCACGACAAATCTGTCACAAAGTATTCTTACCCGAATATAAGAATACATCACTGTCCTAAGCTGCTAAGGCAAAGGGAAGAGGAAAAGTTTGGCATTTAAGCCCAAACGAAATCCTTGACAACTCACCATGCTGAGGGGAATAGTATGGCTAGCCCAACTCAAACGGTAGTTGGTAAAGACTAATCAAATCCGTTGATAGCTGGGGGTTTGCTAAGAACCTTACATTAGATCAATTCTTTATTAAGATAAGATTTTACCTTTGTCAAAAAAAAAATATCATACTTCATCAAGTCTAAAGTTACAACGTCTGATGAACATAATCTTTTTAGATCGTTAGGTTAAAAGTTTTCTCTGACGACAATCATCTTTCCTATCAAGTTAACAGTTACCTCTGATAGTCAAAATTTTGAGACCGAACACGTTAACAATTACCTCTGTTTGGTCAGCTCCTTCATTCCTATCACGACTAGATCCTCTGAATAGATTGAGCCCCAAGATATGTTTAATAATACCTCTGTCTTTTTCTAACCTGTCATACTAGATGTCACTGAACGGTTAGGATTCTACAAGCACGTTAATACTATACCTCTGTTTGTTATTCTATAAGCACGTCAACATTATACCTCTGCTTGTCATCCTATAAGCACGTTAACATCCAACCTCTGCGTTACATTCTGTCTTTAGGCACGTTAATATTATACATCTGCCTATGTTCGTAAATCCTAATTGGTCGCACTATATGTCGCTGAACATTTAGGATTAAATTTATCTGAAAACTCTCACTATCAAGTCCTGAACCTCTGAATAGTCTGAGTTATTATCCATGAAAGTGCATAAAAAAAAAAGGATAAAAGAAAAGATAAAGATAATAATAATGATAATACAGCAGCACATAGCGAAGTCTTTCTTTCTGTATTAATTCAAATCAATATATATATATATATATATAATAATAATAATAATAATAGTAACAATTACTTTTGAGATAAAGCCTTCAAAGCATCTTCCACTTCCTGCAGCCGTCGGTGGAGACTCTCTCTCGCTGTCTCTAAAGCTCTCCTCTGCAAGTCCATTTCATCCATGAGAGGTTGTTGTGCAGCCTGAGTTTGAAGTTCTTCTAACTCCCTGATGCCGACAGCGATGTCATGTTCGGTTTGTTCCTTTTGCCGCGAGATCTCAGATGCTCTGCCAGAAATATTTTGAATTTCAAGTTCAAGATTAGTAATTGAGGCTTGAGCCTTGGCTATGATCTCCCGCTCGCGGTCTATGGAGTTACGGCGGTGTTCAATATCATTCTCCATCTGGGTCAGGTCCCAAGTCAACTTCTCTGAAGAACCTCAGAGTCCCGCTACGAGTTGGGCCTGGCGTTCTATATTCTGCTGAAATTCGGCGTGAAGAGCCAAGTTTTGGGCTCGTAAGTGAGCCACTTCTTGGTTTGCCATCTCGGCAAGATCGGCCTGGCGCAAACTGTTGAGTAATGACAATTGGACCTCCAACTCGTCCCATCGAGCCCTATAAGGAGCTGCTCGCTGCGGTCCTCCAATCCTCGTGATATGGTCTAGGTGACTCACCATGAGAGGATGAACCTTCTCCAGAGAATCCTCTCCGTTGAGAATCTCCTCAATGCATCCATAAAAAAGTTCAAGAAAGAATTCGACATTGCGACTGATGATTCTTTCACTAAAGCTGGAGGCCGAATTCTGCTTCAAATCTATTGAGGTTACAGGTAGAGGATGTATGGATGATGGAGCGACCGTAGGGAGTACTGATGATATATGAGATTCTAACAATGGAGTTGCCGCCGCATCTAATAAATTGGTCGCAACTCGCGCTGGAGTGGTCATCACCTTTGCTGTCGAGGTCGCCAATGTTAGCGGCATGGCTAATGCGCCGCACGTTGGTGCCATGGCGTCAGAATGTGATGAAACCATGCATGTCGGCAAAAGAAGGCTTTCTGTGTTCACAGATATTACTAGAGCCTCTGCAGAAGACATGGAAGGTGCGCTAGCATCACCTGCTCTGGTAAAAATAGAACGGCTGTGTGTTATCATCAAAAAGATTTGTGCAAAATGAAAAAAAAAAAGAGTATGCAAATACCTGGTGGAAAGGTTGCATTGGTGGCGGCTATGGAAATAGAACCAGATCTCTCAGGTCTATCCGCCTCTGAGACCTCCAAAGGGAAGTGAGAGGCTTTGTTCATGCTGGGTTGATAGAAGTAGTCACTATCGAACTCTCCATCAGAGCCTAGACCGTCAAGGTCACAAATGTCCCCACGTACACCAGAATAGTCCACAAGATCCAAAGAGTCTGATCTGGCAGTCGGGGAGGCGTGGGTCGTTGAACCTTCACCACCTGAGATACAAGCAAATATGTGTTAAATAAAAAAAAAAAAATGGAATGAAGTCCAAACCTTAAAGAAAAACGCTCACCAGAAGAGACAAGTCTTGGTGCTGAGCTAGGCAAAGCGGCTTCACCGGGAGATGACAAGAAGACGTCTAGTGCACTATCGTCCAATGCAGTACCCGTCGGCTCCACAGCTCCTCTATCCGGGATAGTTGGATCACTCCTGCCAAGATTTGCAGCTTTAGGGACTGGATTTACGGTAGCAGGTGTCTCAAGAGTGGAGAAGGCGGCAAAACCATACATCCTGGCAGTCTCGCTAGAAGAAGTCGGTGTGGGTGTGACAGTGGAAAAGACCGGAAAAGTTGTAGTAGACAAGTGTCCTCCTGACGCAAACATCGAAGTGGTAACAGGAAAATCATTCCTAGATGAAACGATTGACGGAACTACAGATGTCGCGGTTGGTAGATCTGAATGACTCGTGGTCGATCGATCCGGATGAGTCGTGGTCGGCAGACCGAAACGACTAACGGTTCGTCCTACAACTGAATTGTCAACCCGAGCCTGAAATTTCTTCTTCTTTTGAGGAACTTTGACTCCTCTGGGATTTGAGCGCTTCGACGCGGATCTACCTCCATGAGGAGAAGCTGGGGTAGAAGTATCATCTTGTCCATCGCCATCATTGCTATCAGGACTAAGAGAGGCGCCCATGGATTGGGATTCACGCGCCAAGCCTTTTTTTGAGGATCTATGCGATGCCTCGATATGCCTTAAGAAGGAATGATTAATCTGGTAGTCGCCAGGGATAATATCTGCAAGATGATACCAATTACAGAATCCCATTGATGCAAAAAGGGAGGGCGACTGGCTTGGAAGGGTAAAAGATGCCTTTGTACCTCCGGCTGCAAAATGGGACCATCCTCGCGCACCCTCGAGAAGATTTCCCTCACGACGGAGATAAGAGTTCGGATTGCCAACATATAGCTGATCATATCCGAACTGACGTGCGAAGCGACTGGGTGTATAGGACTCCATAAGGCAAATTCGACCATGTCGAAAAACCGGATGACCTGGCCGGATGCTAATAAGCCACCAGAAGCAACCCGATGGCAAGGATGTATAGCCATCATTTCCAGAACTATCTTCAAATTGGCTACTATAACTTCCTCCGAGAAATTTTGGGAAACAACGGTAAATATGGTAATTTTGATGTCGCCCAAGGATTTGCCGAATCTTGGCCATGTACCTCCCATTCCATGAGCAATTTTCGAAACGCTGTACATGAGGAATGGTATGATCAATAAGTCCTGAAGGAGAAGTCATCAATTCTGGACAGTGCAATATGAACCAAGACATTAGATAAGTGAATGGCAGGTCGATGCGTGGATTAGGCGTTTTGAAGATAGTGTTACCACCCTTATCTTCCACCTGTTGAACTTTGCAAAATTGGGCAATTATGTCCCTCAAGCCACGTTGCAAACTGCAAACCATAGCTGGCAATAACCCCAGAGGCTGGCCAAACGCTAACAGGACTGCAAGGTAAATAACATCAACAGTAACGGTTTCGCGGCACGAGGTAGGCACTACACAGCGCTTCAACCACAACATGAGATATCCGGCGAAAACAGCATTGTCTGATATGGGGGAAGCTGCTTGGTAGTGATAACTTTCGAAAACAGTCTGAGCTTTGAACCGGTCTTCATCAGACTCTGCAGTGTATGTAGTTGCAAAGCAGGTGCCAATCCTCTCATTGACAGTATCCATATCGCAAGCAACCCGTACTTGGATGCTGCGCTCATATCTTTCCAGATTCTGGAATAGATATTCTGCCCATACCTTATGGCGCACCCCTTGATTTCGGGCCTGGCGCGCCCCTTGATTTCGTGGTCTGGAGATATCAGCACAAATGTTGTAATGACACATCAACTCCCAGTAAGTTGAGTATGCATTAGGAACAGCCTTGAGGCGAAGCAATTCCTTCGTATTCGGAACATACTCCTCATAAGGGGTTTCGCCTATGGATAATGCTGAAATCTCATGCATTTCATGAAGCGCAAATCCCAATTCTCCAACAGGGGTGAAGAAGGTATTGGTCTCCGGATTATACATCTCCAGTATGCAGAAAAAGTGAGGAGAACTATGTGGAATTCCAAATTGCACGTTGCGCACCGCACGATAGAGGCCAAGCTTCTCTAAACGTGTCTTGAAATTTTCCAGAATGAAATGGGTCATCCGAGACCACCATGATTGCGAAGTGGAGTGAATCCATCCAGGAGTGCGGAAATCATGAGCTGGGAATTGACCATGGGCATCCGAAAATTGATTCATAAAGGTGTCTGCTCGTTTCGGGAGCTCTCCAACAGGTAAGTCTTTACCGAATCTATTGGGCAACAGACCTGTAACATACTTTGCCGGGCCGTCGACAAATGGGCCGTTTCTGTTAAATCTCCCGGTCGCAACGCCATGACTGCTACGGGTAATTGGCCAAGACATCATGCGGGGATATGAAATCCGCTGCAGATAAGATAAAGAATAGCTGCGCTCCAGATCCGGGATAAACATATGGCGACCTCCAACATTGCTCAACCACTTGGTGCTGTCCCATAAATCTTCGTCTCGTTGGTTGACAGCATCCCCAAAAAGAAATTGCGGTTTCTTCAAAATCTGTCTATTGGCGCCTTCGAAGACGGAATCCGTGATTAATTCACGAGCTGTGAGTGGGTTGCAGCTAATAATTTTCTGTTGTCGATCTGCACTACTTCGCTCCTCAACCAAAGGGATGTGACCGTCGAATCCAAAGTGAGATTGATTATTCGGACTGCTCGAAAATCCAAAGTAATTATTCTTGGACAAAGGATCCGTCGAGTACTGAGCTGTAAAAAAAAAAAAAAAAAAAAAAAAAAAAAAAAAAAAAAAAAAACTATAGTCCAAGTTAAAAAAAAAAATTGAACAGGGTAGGCACCCGCGGGTGGCCACCCGCGGGCGGGCACCCGCGGGCGGGCGCCCGCGCCGCGGGATGCCATTCCCTGGTGGACACCCGTGGGATACCACTCCTCGGTAGACACCCCAGTGTCAGATTTGTGAGATTTGTGATCAATCCTGTGGTCATCACTGTGTAGTCGTGCATGTTGTTATATTTACATCATAACGAAGTCTCTTTCGCGTGTTATATTTACATCATAACGAAATCTCTTTCGTAATAACCGCAAAAGCGATTTTAATGTAAACGGATGACCGTTTATTTACCTGATATCAGGGAAGAGAGATCAACAGCGGCGGTGACGCCTGCGTGTCGATCCTCATCGGCGATAACGCCCACTGATCGATCTTCAGCATTTAAATCATGTGGTTGCGAAGTGCCTGCGGAAGCCATGAGAAAGGAGAAAGTAATCGTACAAAATAAAAGAACGAGAGATTTTCTGATTATGAGAAAAAAAGTTGGAGATCTATGGGTATTTATAGTGAATTAGCAGGAGTTCAAATAGGGAAAGGAATCAAAGTTCTGACCAAAATCAGAGTTTGATTAGAGTCCAAACAGGACTTGGATATTTATTTAAAATCCTTTTCCTATTCTAATGCTAATTCCTACCCAAATTAAGATCCAAATAACAAACAATCCCACTTAAAAAGAAAAAAATCCAAAGTATTTTGAAATTCATTACAAATAAATTAAAGAATTCCAAAAACTTTGGAGGGGGTTATGTAGACACTAAAAATAATAAAATAAAATAAAATTATATGGAAACCACAATGGGAGAACCCGAAAGTGCAACCCGGGAGAGCTCCCGCGGGTTGCTACCCGCAGGAGAATCCCGTGGGTTGCAACCCGCGGGAGGATAACCCGCGGGAGGATCCCGCGGTTGCATCCCGCGGGATCTCTCCCGCGGGTTGCAACCCGCGGGAGAGCGATCCCGCAGGTGCCAACCCGCGGATTATTTTCCGTATTTTTGTTTTATTTTCTTTACTGATATTCCGTGATCCGATTTTTCAGGAGCGAATCAATCCGGATTTGAAGTTCTCTCAGTCTATAAAATACAGGATTGGACTTGAGAGAAGGGACTTTTCTAGGGAGCCGGCAGAGCGATTCTTCACAGAGGGTTGAGAGAGATCAGAAGGAGCAGGTTTTCTTCACAGATCCCCTTTCAAGTTGGATAGTCAACGGAGGCAGCAACAAGACTCCACCGCCACCCGTACCCGCTCAAAAAAGGGAATCCACCAATATTCCCGTTCTTGTAATTCTTCGGAATTTTTGTAATCTAAGTTCTCATTGTAATTCATCAATTTTTTAATGGAATCAAAGGTTCAATTTTCGGGCGTACAGTAGATTGGATGAAGATCGAGACTAGTGTTGGACACTATCTCCTTAAAATCGATTCGTCCTCCACTGTTTGCTTCTGGATTTCTTGGACGTCGATCTCCCAGGATACAACGATCGATCTGCAGAGGGAAGGAAGCTGCAATCCCTCTGTTCTGGCGAATCTGATAGAGGTTCTCTCTGGTTTATGCAATGCAGGACTGGAGACTTATTGAATGGAATTGAACAGAGGTCTTCTGTAGACAGAAATTCTGGAATTTCTGTCTGCAGAAGAAGAAATGAAACAGAAAAGAAAACGTATTAATGAAACTCTGAACCCAGACCCTATTTATAGATTTTCAACGGTCGCAACAGTCCTATTTAGAGATTTTCAACAGTCGCAACAGTTGGCCGTTTCAACAGTTGTGACCGTTTAACGGCAACCGTTGATGGCGGCCGGTGACTGTTGACTGCCGACCATTGGACTTCAACGACTCTTGACTGACGGGGCGGGTGCAGGTCGAATCCATTCAATTCTGAACCCAATAGAGGAAACCCGAATCCAATAGGACCTCCTCAGCTCCTCGCGACGTTGCGTAGAAGTGCAAAGTGTGCCTCTAAAACGCCCAATGCGCCCTAAACGCCCATTCGCCCTCGCACACGCGCGTGTGCGTGCTGGTGGTGCGTAGCACCATCCGTAGTGCTCAAGGTTTTCTTCTTCTTACATAAGTAAAGTAATGGAACAAGTTACCATATATAAACCCACATCCTTACAATCCTCTATCCAATGTGGGACTATCTTTTCATCTTCCCTTTGCTATGTACTCAACTTTTGAAGTCAATTTCAATTCACTTAATTCGTTTAATTTGAACTAGTGAATTGGCTCAATTTAAGGTTCAAATTAGTGAATGAATTCAACAGTTCAAACTTGAGGAAGAATAAATTTGATCTAGAAACAGAACGAAGGATACAAGCGTTAAAGAAAAAGGAAAAAAATTATCTGAAAAATCAAAATTTTACACATTTTATAAATTGAAATTGAGAGGATGGATTCTGTCAGCTTTAATTCAAATATCAAATAAATAATGATGGTTAACTTTTAATAATTTGGGCACTCATTATACCTTGAGATTGAAAAATTTTTACAGAAGAAATTTTCATCAGTAAAAAAACAGTGAATTATAGTCTACTAATATATAAAAATTTGAAAAAAGTTGTAATTTTTTTTGTTTTTGTTTTTACCTGGAATCGGCATAAATGAGATAGGGCCAACTGTTGGAGGAGGAGAGAGGAGAGAGAAAAAGTGAGAAACCTCGCGGCTCTCCCTGCTTCTCTAACAATACCCCCGAACAATTTCCTACAATTTTATACCATTTTCTTTTTTCAGGGAAAAAAAGAAAAAAACTATTGTCTTAGAAAATTTGTTTAGGAGTTTTTCTCTCTTGTTATTGTCTCGTTTCTTTTGAGTGGAAAGAAATCTCCCTTACCCCTAAAAGCCTCAGTGTCAAGAATAAGCGGTGGGAAGCAACAACACAAACTGTAGAAATTATATGCAAAAATTAACCTGTTAAATTGTTATTAACTGTACATTTTAAGTGACTAATTTCTATTTTAATTTAAGTTAAGGTCTGAAGAGATCTAGCCTGATTAGATTGTCTGTTTGTTATTTTATATAAGAATAAACGAGAAATTCACAGGGAGTTGCTTCGCTTAGGTAACCTAATATAATTATTACACGTGACATTACTCAAAGAGTAGTTAAGAGAGTTATTTTATTTGTTAGCTTAAATAACGTCATTTGTAATAATTGTATTGGACTAGCTAAGTGGAGGTAGAGAAAATCCCTTCACTGTCGGTAAATTTTTCGTTTTCTCTTTATATAAGACTAAACGGGAAATTCACCGGTGGTGAAGAGAGTTCCTTCACCGTCGTTTAGGTGGCTCGATATAATTATAACACGTGGCGTTAGTCAAAAGACAGTTAAGAGAGTTTTTTTTATTTGTTATCTTAAGTGATGCCACGCATAATAATTGTATTGGATCATTTAAACGATGGTGAATGAACTTGCTTTATTCCGGTGAATTTCTCGTTTTCTCTTTAATTTAGTAACAAAGGCTAAGCACCACTTTTTTTTTTTTTTTTTCCTAGTCCTAGTTGTCTCGAATTAATTTGATAGCAAACCTAATCATATCACAACAAATCCGAATACAAACTGGTTGTGCTCAAATAATTTTAGTAGCAAATCTAATCGTATTGCAACTGAAATCCAAATACAAAGTTAATAATTCCAATCTAAGTCCTTTTTTTTTTTTTTTTTTTTTTTTTTTTTTTTGAGAAAAAAAAAAAATCTAAGACCTTGTTATATAAAGCCAATGTTAATGTCTCAACACAAATCTGAACGAATCATGGCACCTACAGCGCCTGATCAGAAAGCAGAGGTTCGAGCCCTTACCAATATTTCGGCCGACGAGAGAGAGAAGCAAAAAGTTTCCGGAGGAAAATCCAGTCGCGCCCACCCCACCAACTATAGCGACAAGCAACAGCAGAAGAAAAAGCGAGGGAGGCCACCAAAGGTTGCGCTTCCCGTTGTTGACTTGGTCAAACAGCTTCGATTCACCACAAAGGGATGGGCTCGCAACGAGAAGAGTCCAAGTGTGGCTGCACCAAAAGATTATCTTGTTCCAGGACCGATTCCTGATTCTCTTAACTTGCTTATGTCTCAAGATTACTCTCTTGAGGAGTTTATGAAAGATTGCCCCGAAGCTCCTGAGGACTTTATGATTGATTCAGAGAAGTAACTCTTTTGGGCATTTGGACCATTAGAATTCAAAGTTTGAAACCATAAGTTTTGATGGGTGAGAAATTACATAAAATAGTAAAGCGGCTTCCTCATTGAGAAGGAACTATTTATGATATTCTTATTTTTATATTTACTTTTTTTTACCTAGCCAGTTAGTTAGAATTGCACAAAACATTAATATTAGAAAGGTATAAAAATATACAACAACAACAACTAAGCCTTTTATCTCAAGTATTTGGGGTAGGCTACATGAACCAAAAAAAAAAAAAAAAAAATCACGCCGGATCGATTACTTTGATATTCCTTCTCCATTCATTTCTATCAAGTAATATCTCCTTATTTAAACCTCTAGACTCTATATCTTTGCGTATCACCTCTATTCATATTTTCTTCGGTCTTCCCTTCGTTCTTTTAACTTGTCATACATTGATAAACTCCCCTCTTCGAACTGGTGCACTTGTAGGCCTACGTTGCACATGACCAAACCATCGTAAGCGATTTTCAATATCTTCTCATCGATAGTAGTTACACCTACCTTAGCATGAATATCTTCATTTCTTACTTTATCTCTCCTAGTTTGCCGCACATCCAACGGAGTATGCGCATATCTGCTACACTTATTTTCTGTGAATGACGTTTCTTTATAGCCCAACATTCCATGCCATATAATAAAGTTGGCCTAATACCAGTCTTATAAAATTTTTCTTTCAATCTTAACGGAATGTTACGGTCGCATAAAACTCTCGTTGCCCTCCTCTATTTCAACCAGCCAGTTTGTATTTTATGGTTAACATCATTATCGATCTCTCCATCATTATAAATAATAGAACCCAAATATCTAAACTGACTGCTCATTTGTATCTCTTGCCTATCAGTTTTACAACATTATAGTCTATGGTCCATCGTTTACTAAATTTACACTCCATATACTCTGTTTTAGACTAACTCAATCTAAAAACTCTAGATTCTAATATATACCTTCATAACTCTAACTTGACATTCACCCATTCTCTTGTTTCATCAACTAAGACAATATCTTCAGCAAATAGCATATATCAAGGTATCTCATCTTGAATGGTTTTAGTAAGCTCATCCATCACTATAGTAAATAGAATGGACTCAATGTAGATCCTTAATGTAATTCAATTGTGATAGAAAAATCACTTGTTAAACCACCACATGTTCTGACATTGGCCACTTTTCCATCATACATGTCCTTAATTATGCCAATATACTTGATGGGAACTCTTTTCTTCATTAGTGTCCACCAAAGTATCTCTCGTTGAACTTTATCATAGACTTTCTCTAAGTCAATAAATACCATATGCAAATCTCTATTTCTCTCTCGGAATTGCTTTATAAAATGATGGAGAAAATGAATAGTTTCTGTCGTCGATCGCCTCGGCGTAAATCCAAACTGGTTTTCTGATATTTTAACAGTTTGTCGTAATATATGTTCAATTGCCCTTTTCCAAAGTTTCATAGTGTGGCACATGAGTTTTATTCCCCGATAATTAGAATAATGCTGAATATCGCCCTTATTCTTATACAGAGATATTATGGTACTCTTCCTCCATTCATTTGGTATTTTTTTAGTTTGTCAAATCTTATTAAAAAGATCTGTTAGCCACCTCATACCAATTCCTCCTAAATATCTCCATACCTCTATACGAATCTCATCTAGACCAGCAGCTTTTCTTTATTTCATCATCTTCAAAGGTTCTTTTACTTCAGACTCTTTGATTATGCGCATAAAACTACTATTCATATCATCATATTGAATAATAAGATCTCCCAAATCTTGAGTAAAACTACCATTATATAATCTATCAAAATAATTTTTCCATCTTTCTTTAATCTCTTCGTCTCGAATTAGAACCGTCTGATCCTCATCTTTAATATATTTTACAATACATAAGTTTTTAGACTTTCTCTCTCTTATACGAGTAATTCTATATATATTTTTTTCTATCTCTTTATTATCTAACTTCTCGTACACTTGTTTATATAATTTAGTTTTTGCATCCCAAACAGTTTTCTTAACCTCCTTCTTTGCTAGTTTATACTTCTCAAAACTTATTCCATTATTATTATTATTATTCAAATCTCTATAAATGTTTCGCTTGATCTTAAAAGCATTTTTTATCTCTTCATTCCACCATGATATATCCTTATATAGTGGAGCACCGTCTCTCGACTCACCAAATATATTTTTAGCTATCCTTTTAATACAGCTAGCCATTTTGTTCCATGTTTGTTTGCTGCAAAATTTTTACCTCCTTCCATTGAATACAATTTAGATTACAACGAAAGTGAACAAAAAAAGAACAAACGAGAAGATTTATAATTATCGCTCTTTTTTACAAAATATAGTGGATTCTCGTAGCGATGTAATCTATCTAGTAGCTCTTTTGGACGATCTGACGTTGATAATCTTCTTACTCGATGAAGACGATAGCTGACTCTATCTTTCTCTACTGATCTTGATTCATTCAAGACTCTCATACATAACTTGAACTTCTTTAATGCTTGAAAAAGATCCTTCAAGGCTTTCTCAAGAGGGTATTTATAGTCTTGGGTTAATATGAGAGTTTCTATTTAAATAAAATTTGTATTCATCAAGGATTCTAATCAAATATTTGATTTTGATTTAAATCTCTTGATTTGGAATTCTGATTGGACTCAAATCAATTTATGATTTTGATGAAATCTGCTCACGTGGAGCTATTTGTGTTGGAACGTGGAGCTATCGATTAGCTCTGCGTTTTGCTCAAACGCAGGGCTAAAATAGCTACATGCGGAGCTACAAAGTTAGCTCCGCGTTCTGTTGTAGAAATTTCCTTTTACTTAGAAGTTTTCACTACTAACAGAACCCTCTCCAAAGTTTTCAAAATGACTTAGAATTTAGCAAATTTTGAAATACTTTGGATCTTTAAACTGGAACACAGAGTTAGAACACAATGTTATCTTCGTGTTTTCTATGTTTGTGCGAAACTAATAGCCTCGTGTTCTGCTCAGTAACTGCTCCAATTCTCGTGCCGAATACCAAGGGGCGGGTTTTTTTTATTTAAATAGAGTCTCTTCTTCTTCTTTGTCACTTAGAAATTTTTAGAAACCCAAGAACTCAGAGCTCAGGCGATCCAAGAACCCTTGCTTTCGATCGATTTTCTGCCCATTTCTTCTGATTTTCTTCAAGATTTCGAACCCAATGGCACCCAAGAGGAGCTCTTCTTCCCGTGCTTCTTCCCCACCGATGGCAGGCGCCAGCAGTCATGGCAGTGGCTGCGGTAGCAAGCACAATGATGATTCAATCCATGCCGCGCCCATTGGAGGTAACAAATCTTGACCTTTGGGACTTTTAGGATGATTTGAGAGTGTTTTAGTTTAGTTTTAACCGACTAATCACTTCTTTCACCGGCGAACTCCCCGTACTCCGGCCGTACGGCTTGGAGAGGAAGAAAAGGCCTCTGGTCTTCTTCCATGCGAAGCCATCACATTATCTTTGCTTTTGAAATGCGAGGTTATTTTCGTTAACTGTTGCATTTCAACGCAAGGTTACAGATTTAGCTTCACGTTTGGAAAACACAAAGCTATTGCCTTAGTTTCGGGCAGAGTTATTTTTTAGCTCCGTGTTTCTTTTTTTATCTTCGCGTTTTTGCAAATGCGGGGCCATTTTCTTAGCTTCGCGCGGAGTTATTTCTAGCTCCATGTTTCTATACTTAGAAGATTTTTCTGGATTCTAACTTTGATTCTTCTTTTATAATGGGGTATTCAGTGGATTCGCTCTCTCTCATAGGCATTACTTTGGATTTGCTGGGGGTGCAGACCTAGCAGCCCAGTTTCGCTTCACGACAGACCTTCCTGCCTACAAACTAGGTGTAAGGGAGCGCAGGGAGAAGTTGATTAGATATAGCCCAGTTACCGCAAGGGAGATCATCACTGATGCTGCCTTCGAGGCGACCAACCGAGAAGTGTTGGAGAAGCTCGCATTTCTCTTCGGAGACATAATGGGGCACTCAGACCAGATCTTATTCGAAGAGGAGAGCAAATGGCTCTACCAATCCAGAGACTTGTTGATATTCTTACCTAGCATGGAGCGCAGTTATCCTTTAGTTTATTTACAAAGGCTGACCATACATCTTGAGTTAGAGTGGGGACAAACTTAGGAATATGACTATGTTTCCACAGGGAAACTTGGTGCACATGAGGCCTATCAAGATGGTCTTATCTGGTGTGTTACTGGTTGCTTCCAGGGAGAATCACTAAAGAGCACTCAATAGGGGAAGTTCCAATCCGTGCACGGACTTTTTTGATTGAGTTCATGGTTAAGGGGTGGCCAATATCTAGCCAACGACTTCCGGTTGCCTGGCTGGGTTTACTTGTTAAGCAATATGTGGTGGGCTCGCCTTGTCCAATACATGATAGACTCTCATGAGCCAATTCTGAGGAAAATTAGTTTATACAAAGCCATTAGGAATGTCCAGTTTGGGCTACTCCAGAGTTCCTATCATCTCTTCAGCCTCCTGCAGATGTACTACCCTGAAACCAGCACCTTTTTCACACCAGTAGGTGAATTGGGGCTTGCATTACATGAGATATATGAGGTCTCGGGTTTATCAATGGGCGAAATCCCCTATAAAGAATACATCCCCACTACCGAGGAGCTAAATATGCTAAAGGCCAAGGATGAGCGCATCTATGAAACCTATTGCGAGATGATGTGCCACTACCGCATCTGCGCCGACATGGCAGGTGTGCATAACTATGGTATCGGCTACAAGAATTGGGCCGATTACCTTTTGTAAATTTGAACTCCAAAGAGGGTTCATCAAGTGTCCACGGCCACAATCATGTCGATGTTAAAGAGATTGATCGCCGCATAGCCAAGACACGTGCTATATTTTATACCACCGAATCAAACAAGGGTGGATTCAATCCCAACACCAATTTCAAGAGCTTCCACTACCAAGCTCAGTTTTCAGTGTCCAACCGAGGCCTAAGTGCTAGGTTTCTGATGTTATGGTTGAAAAGATGTGTCGTGCCATCACTGCCAAAAGATACTATTGCAATGAATGTGGTTTATACAGCAGTTCTTCTTGCATATGGCCGACCATTCAGACTCCTCCCTGCCATGGTTAGCAGTCTTCACAGTGGGCTGCGAGCACTCTGCAATGGCTTCATCCCTGCTGACAAGGGCAAAGGGAAGGCTAAAGCCAAAGAAACTACCTAGGCAAAGACTCTGAATCTTAGGGTAGAAATACCCTATAGATATCTAATGGCGTGGCTTGTTATGCACTGCCCCTCTCTAATGAGTGCGGCAGAACATTCCTTTGCTGACAAGCCATGCCTCTGGAGCTATACGAATGCTCAACTTGGAAAAGCCACTATATGTCAATAACTCGGAAGACGCTCGTCTTCATCAGAATTACGAAATCTTCCGGTGTTTTCCCGATTTTCCCTGCGGGGAATACGGGTCAAAATTCAAGGATGCTCAAGGTCCAGATAATTTTTCAAGCTTATCTTAGGGAGTCTTCTGGTGGCTACTATCTATCCGTCCCGGGCACCTGGTGTATAGACAAGATACTATGTACTATATTGAGCCATACACTCCTAGCCGCTTTGCTCGCCAATTTGGGTATACACAACTCTACGTGGGTAACCCGAGCAAGAAGGTGGCTTATGAAGGGAGTTTGTATGAGGGTGCCCGCGGCTGGTTCGACTTTGTGACTGGTGGAACCGGAGCTGAATTCATACTGCCTTAGAAGTCACCGGAGCTGAGTCTGGTGCTAAGTTTTTGCACATGGTACAGTGTTGCCAACGCTAATGTATCCAATTTCTCTATCAATCACAGTTACTGTAAGGAGATAGAGGCTTTCTACTGTTCCCGCAAAGGGGCTAAGAGAGTGAGGGTAAAAGGAATGGATGAGTTTCTTGGCATGGCAGCTGATCCATCAAATGCGGGCGACTCTAACGGTAATGATGATAATGATGGCGATGATGGTGATGATGGAGACGCTCCCCAGCCTATCGTTACTTGTTCCCGGAGTCCGACCATCAAACGCCGTGGACCCGCCAAAGATGGGCTAGCCAAGAAGAAGAAGAAGCTGGCCGGGGAGATCTTGGTGATCCCTGAAGAGGCAGCGGTCCAGTTTGCCACGGACCTGCTTGCTTCGACTCTGCCACTAGCACCGGCAGAGGAGAGCAAACCTGTAGAAGCCTCCAGCATCATCGAAGTGCCGACTTTGCCAATCGCAGAATCTACCGAGCACACTACGATACAAGCTCTAGATAGTGAGACGGGTGTGCTCCTAGAGACGGCCACGACTCCTCCATCAAGTCCAACCACGGGACTTGTATCCCCTAGTATGGTTCTTCTCCTTTAATTTTTCTATTTTAACTTTTTATTCCTTTCGTTCATATATGTGACACTCCTTGTTTGCTCTCTGAGATTCAGGTAGTCAACTTCATTCGCCTATGCACTCAACTACCGGGGAGCTGGTTGACTACTCAGGCACCACCGGTTCGGGGGGTAGACTAGGTAGTTCGATAGAGGAGTTCGGCGTAGACTATTTCACACCCGCTCCTCACTCTGTTCCTACTTCGACTCCTGTTGTTGATGAACTTGGGAGCGATGATAGGACAGATGTCGTCGCGGCTACGGCAAGAGAGGTTCCCCCATCTCCAAGCCTTCCATCACCGACAGCGGCTGTTTGTTCCGAAGATAGCTTCCCAGTTGTCGTTGGCGCGCCCGTTACTCTTCGGCCCGCGATATTAATGCCATCGACAATCGTGGCTGTTGAGACGCTGGTGGCCCCTCCTGCTCCAACTCGCCTGCCAATAGGGGATGAAGAGAATTTGAAGTTCTCGTTTGAGGCTACTTCTGCTACAGGAGGAGCTTCAGGCAGAGACGCACCATCATCCACCCCTGTTGGCAGAGTTGCTCGATTTGCAAGTACCGATGACTCTTCTCCTCGGGTTCCCAGTTCTTCCAAGTATTTATTGGCTTTACTGGCCCCACATGTTATAAGTCTGGTATAGGGACGAGTTTCTTCTTACTCAACTCCTGTAGAAGCGACTCCTCCCCCATCGACATTTTCCTTGGTACTGCATGCGCTAAATATAGACACTGCGGATCCCCTTGAAGAGTTCTTCAACCACAGTGTTAACGATTTTTATGCGGTTGCTAAGGAGGTGCATCGGAATGATCCTAGATGGGAGGGATTTCCTCGAGCTTGGATGCCCAATGTTGTCCAGTTATTTGGACAATATTGAAAGGATAGGAGGGAGTGAGCGAGCAACTCCTTATCAGGCCCGCCTGGAAACTTTAGAAGAACAGGTGCAAACGCTAAACACCGTTCGGCAAGCGGATGTGGAAGCGATCACCGAAATTGAGTTGGCATGGCTTCGGGTAGAACTGACAGCTCATCAGGAGGAGTTGAAGTGCCAGGAGGAAAACTGATCTCGAGAGTTGGCAGAGCTGCGAGCCAATCAGGAATCAGTCCTCAGAAGGCTAGAGATGGTAGACTTTGAGATCGAGGGAAGCCAAGTAGCCATCCTCAGAACCAGAGAGACTATTGCCAAAGCTCAGACCATTTTAGAAGCCAGCGAGTCTCGGCTAGGTGAATCCGTTAAGAAACGGAAAGAGCTGATCCTTCAACAAGTATAGCTTGAACAGGAAGGCATGATGAGAAGCTATTCTATTGAAGACTCACGTCAATAGTTGACACAGCAACTTGCAATAAACGACGATAATTTACGTCGACAGGCTCAACACTCCGTGGAGGAAATTCGTCGTTGAGTTATTGACGAGACGACGAATAAGTTGAAGTTTTTGGGAGAGCCTTAACTCCCCTGTTTCCTTTTATATATTTATTTATTCTTTGTAATAAAGAACTCAATAATTCTTTAAATTCTTTCTATTCTTGTAACTTTATTCTTTCAATTCATAAATAAAGATAATTCTTTTTTATTCTTTTTATCTGTTGGCTAAAAAGAATTTTTTTTTCTCAACAAATAATTGTCATAAAGTAATTCATAGTTTCAGTAAAACAATCCAAGGCTCATCTGTGTAACTTAGATCATAAATACCAACCGGGTTACAATTATTAACCACGGTGAAGCTCTTCAATAGCAAGTTGGTAGTTTGGTGAAAGCGCTTAATTGCACCCACCAGAATGATCGAATTAGGATCATTGACTTAGACAGAGGCACCTAATTGCACATGTCTTAGTTTAATAAAGAAGTTCAAGTGCTCATATGCGTAACTCGAACAAGTGGATAGTTATACTTCCAAGGATGTGAACCAGATGCGACAGTAAATAATAACTTCAGTTTTTTTTACATAATACTTTTTCAAAAATTTGTCATTAATTGGCATCATCATCTTGTCACCATCCTGGTTCATTAAGCGATAAGCTCCACTAAAGTATACCGTCTCCACGATGAACAGTCCTTCCCATTTGGGTTCAAATTTACCCCTAGTCTTATGGGTCAGGATCATTGGCCTTTTAATAGCCAGAACCAAGTCTCCTTATTTAAAGGTTATTTGCTTAACGTTCTTATTGAACGTTTGCGAGACTCGGGCTTGATACAACTCAATCTGTTGCTGAGCCTGGAGAGGCTTTTCATCGAGTGCTTCTAGTTCTCGTAACCTTTGTTGATGGTGTTCTTCTGTTGTCATCTTTGTGGCTAATGTCACTCTCAGCGATGGTATTTGAACTTCCAGAGGCAAGACGGCCTCGCTTCCATAGACCAAGGAGAAAGGGATAGCCTTTGTTGGGGTGCGAACGGCAGTGCGATAAGCCCACAAATACTTTCCTAACTTTCCATAGTCTCGTTTGTTGGAGGAGACGAACTTCCGAAGGAATTTAATAATAGTTTTATTAAAGACTTTGGCCAATCCATTTGCCGCGAGGTCATATGGTGTTGAAGCAATGTTCTTTATTCTGAACTTATCACAGAATCGTGAGAATCCCTGGCAACGAATTGCGATCCGGTATCATGAATGATTTTTCAAGGAACGCTAAAACGGTAAATGACGTGATGTTTAATGAATTTCTGTCATCTTTACCTCTCTCATGGGCATGGCTTCGGCCCATTTCGAAAAATAATCGGTTATTGCAAGTATAAACCGATGTCCCCTGGTCGACGGGAGAATTATTGGCCCCACAATATCTATTCCCCATGCTTCAAATGGCCAACTAGCAACGGTATTGTGTAAATATTCTGGGGGTTGATAAATAAAATTGGTATGTACCTGACATGCATGACACCATTTTGCCTGTGCCATTGCATCGATAATTATCTTCGGCCAGTAGTATCCTAACCTTTTTATGCGGTTCCCGAGCTTTGGACTGGGCTGATGAGCTCTACATACCCTATCATGTGTTTCTTTCAGCATTTTATCGGCTTTTGCTCTTGAAATGCAACGTAGTAGGAGACCATTAGTTGATTTTCTGTATAAAATTTGAAGTGTAGGATCATAATAAAATCTTTGGGCCTTCCTTTTTATTGAGGCGGCTTCTTTTGGATCATCTGGCAACATTCCGTACAAGGCATAATCACTACAAGAAAATAGGGAATTCGTGACTAAGAATTCGTGACAACTATAAAAATTGTCACGAAAGAAGTGTATTTTGTGACAATAAAGAAAATTTGTCACGAAAAATGATTTTTTTGTGACGATGATAAATATTCGTCACATAATCCTCGTTTTTAGTGACAACGTATTAAATCTCGTGACTAAATATCTGTTTTTAGCGACGCTAAATATTTGTTGTCACAAAAAAGATCTTTAATGACGATTTTTTTGTGACGAAAGTAAATATTGTCACTAAACTAGAGTATTTTGTGACAACAAATAAATTTTGTAACTAAAATTTAGGATTTTTTGTGACGAAAATAATTATTCGTCACTAAACAGGAGTATTTTGTGACAACAAATAAATTATATCACTAAAATTAAGGATTTTTTGCGACAAAATTAATTATTAGTCACGTAATCCTAATTTTTTATAATTAAATATTTGTTTTTAGTGACGATTTTTTTTAATTGTCACAAATTTGTTTTTCATTTGCGAATTTTTGTGAGAAATGTAAAACTTGTCACTAAAAGAGAGCATTTTGCAACAACAAATAAACTTTTTCACAAAAAAATTCTAATTTTTTAGCTACGAAATTAAATAGTTGTCGCAAAATTCAATTTATATTTTAATATTTGTGATAATTATCTATATAATATTCATTAAAGGGTTTTTGTAATGATAAGAATGTTATATAATTTGGTTTATTTTTAAATTAAATATTGGATATCCTTTTGCGGAAAATTCTAAATGCGCACAACATTTACTAGTGAGCACCACATATACTATATAGTAAATGATTTACAATAGGGGAAAATTGTGCTCAATCGTGAAATATGGTGCGCATTTAGAATTCCCCCTTTGATTATTTTTCCGCACTTAATGATCTCTGGACACTCTAAATGCGCACAGTATATTACTAGTGAGCACTTTCCCCTTTGTTGTAAATCACTTTACTTTGTAATATGTAGTGCTCACTAGTAAAATGTGGTGCGCATTGAGAATTTCCCACGCATCCGAAAATATAACCCGATCGACTGTTCATCTTCCCACATCCGAAAATAACTCGATCGACTGTTCCTCGAAAACCCTAACTCTTTTTCTCCCACCACCGTGAGCCCCAACCGCAACCTCCATTGTCATCCTCCGCCACCACATCCGACTGCCCCACACACCGGCGCACCCTCGCAAGCCACGAAGCGAGCCCAAGCTTGATCGCCCTCGCAATCCGTCGGCGATCAAGATTGCCCTAACTCCGGCAGCGAGCCCAGGCGAGATTCGCTCCTCGCTCAAGCCACCAAGAGAGAACCGCTTGCCCTCGCAAGTCGCCGTCGAGAATATCCGACTCCAGCGATTCTCCATTCGGGAATTTGGTAATACCTGATATATCTTTGCTTTGGTCTTGAAAAAAATATCTCTGTGCCACTTGATAACGTCTTTAAACTTTGCGAGCCATCGCCTTTACCCTTTGCAGTTGAGTTGGAAGAATTCAATATTATTTTTTGTCATATGATGTATTTATCAAATAGCTTTTCTTTTAACTTCTATGATTATTCTTTCTGTTCAAACATTACTACCCAAAGTTAAAAATTAAATGTTCTATTATCTTTTCCATGGTTACCTGGCTGCAGCAAACTTCCTATGGAGAAAATATTAGCTTTTCCGTTAAATCTGAATGCCCGAGTTGTCTCAATTGTTATATGAAATATGGAATCACAAAAGCATACACTGTATTGGAAGTACAGATTTGCAGAAGCTGTATGTGCCTTTATCATTCTTTTCCTTAATCAGAAACGCCCTTTTTGTTTGTCTTATAGTTATTGTTTGTGATGAAGCCCTTTTTTTTGGAAATAATGTGTAGAAGACCTTTCACTAATGCAGATACCAGGTCTAATGCACCAAGCCAAGCCAAAGTCCTGTTCAAGGACCAAACCTGTATGAAACAGAGATACAAGTGAAAGACTAATGACTTTCTCTCTCAAGCCAGATTCTGCTAGTGCTAAAGTTGAATCAAGTTTTAAGTTGCTCATTAATAGTGAAAGAGTAATGGCCTTCTATCTCAAGCTAGATTCTGTTAGTGCTAAAGTTCGATTAAGTTCTAAGTTTCTCATGTGGTCTGTTTTACATAAGAGCTTATGCCAGGTTTGTTATTTACTTATCCAAATCTTAAATTCATTCTATAGTATTACCTTCCATTGTGGAAGGCATGTGTTGATTACAGTGACCTAGTTCCTTCCAGGTACAATAACAAACTGCCAGTACCATCTCCATGATTGAGGCCTTCACCTTGTTTGCTTGTTAACCCGTGGCTTACCACATATACTATATAGTAAATGATTTACATTATAGTTGTTGCATTAACTAAAATGGACATTATTTGATAAGCAAAGTTTCAACCATATTCTTGAAAGTTAGTGCAATAAATATTGTTGATTTGTTTTCCCAATATAGAAATTATAATTGGTTTTATCTTAATTCAGGAGGAACTACAACAGCTTGTTATGCAGCAAATACAGGAGGGTCAACTACAAATGACTAATGATGAGATTTTGATTAGTGTTTTGGGAGAAAAATCAGGTTATGTCCGTGGAAAAGGAGCTGGGAAAAAACCTCCAACTAAAAGGACAAGACAAGATGTGGAAGAGCATGTACAGAGGGCTGTTACTGAAGTCAAAGATTCGATGAGAGAAGAATTTGAAGAAGTCAAGAATGCAATGAGGATGGAGTTTGAAGAAAAAATTAAAGAGATACAAACCGAGATTCGAGCTCAGACACAAGATGAAATGAAGTCACATATTCGAGCTGAAAGACAAGCTGAGTTTGATTCAATGCTTCAAGAGCGTATGGCTGTTTTATTCAATTCTATGCAATCACCAAAATCTTAATTGTTTAGTGGTTAATTAGTATTATTTAGTATTTGGACATAAACTATTTGTTTTTTGCAATGGTGAACTTATTTAATATTGGGACAAAACTTTTGAATATCTGTAATGAACCTAAACATGTTATTTTATATGCATATTTCTCTTGTTAAATGTGTTATTTTATATGCATATTTCTATTATTATTGGACTTGTTGATTCGTAATATGTTCTTAAATGTACTGTGATTCTTGTAAATGTGATGATATTTGTATTTTTGATATATGTTGTAACAGAATATGTATATTTGTGACATATGCCATGTGTTGTCACTAATTAAGACGTTTGTGACAAAATTGTTGTCACTAAAACAGTTTTTAAGTGACAAAATTTATTGTGAGTAAATCTCTTCTTTAATGACAATTTTCTATTATTGTCACTAAAAATATATATCGTGACGACAAAAATTGTCACTAAAAGGAGTATTTAGTGACAATAACAATTGTCACAACATATGTTTTTAGTGACAACATATATCGCATGTTGCTATTCATTTTTCGTGACAACAAAATTTCTCACAGAAGAGGGTATCACGTAACATGTATATTTTTTGTGACAATAGTAAATCGTCACATAATGTATATTGTGACCACTACTGTTGTCACGAAAGGAGCATTTTAGTGACAATGAATAATGTCACAGTAAGCACTTTATAGTGACGATATTTACGTGTCACGTATTGTATACAGTGACAATTATCATTGTCACGAAAGGCAGACATTAAGTGACAACAAAAATCGTCACAGTAGAACCTTTTAGTGACAATTAAATGTCGTCACTAAAGATATACTTTTCGTGACGAAATCATAAAGTCGTCACGGATGGCTTTCGTAACGGAGGTATACGTAACAATTGAAAGTCGTCACGAAAGTCGTCACTAAAGAGTATTAGTGACGACTTTCATGTTTTTAGTGACGATTTTTCTTGTCACAAATTCCCTGTTTTCTTGTAGTGAATCCGCGAACAAAAATCACCAATCACGGGGTGCCAGAGTTAAGCTTGTTTGACATACTTGCCTGTTTTGGAAAACCATATCTGAATAGAGAAGTTCTCTACTCCCAATAGTTATACTTTTAGCTGTACCTGGTGGAATTGCCAATATTGCGGCTAATGCAGTAAGAGCGTCCGCATAAACGTTCTCGTTTAGAGATATATGATAGATGTAAAATTGTTCAAAATATCCAGCTAACTCAATGGCTAGTTGGTGGTAGGAGATGAGGGCTTCGTGTATGACTACATATTTGCCTGTCATCTAATTGACGATGAGTTTAGAGTCTCCATATGCCTCTAGATAAGTCACCCCCAGTTCCAGAGCAATTTTCAAACCAATAATGAGTGCATTATATTCTGCCACATTATTTGTGCACGGTTTCGTTAATGAGTAACTGTTAGGCAGTATGTGTTTATGTGAGGAGATCAGTACAACCCCCACTCCAGCAGCAGATCGTCTGGCAGCACCATCAAAGAACATCTGCCATAATTGTTCTTTGCTAATAGTGTTGACTTCTGATGTCTGTTTGGAGATATCTGCTGATAATTTAGAGTTGGACTGCATTGGATGGTCTGCTAGGAAATCGGCGATCGCTTGTCCCTTCATAGCTTTTTGAGGAACGAAGTGGATGTTGTATGGTGATAGCAGTAATGCCCATTTTGCCAATTGGCCATTTAAAGATCCTAGTTTTGTCATCAGGATTTTCAAGGGATTGATTCATGATATGACATGAATTGTTTGCTCTGAAAGATTCGCATTTTCTAGATGGCGAATACTAGGGCTAAACATTCTTTTTCGATCGGGGGATCCCGATTCTCGGCTCCGATCATTGTCCAACTTAAGTAATAAAGGGCATGTTTATGACCATGCTCATTGTACTAAGCGAGTAACGCTCCAACGCGTTATCCATAGCCCTTACATATATAAGGAATAGTCTTCCAGGGACAGGTGCCATGAGGACGGAAGGTTTCGTAAGGCATTCTTTAAGGTCATCAAATGCTTGTTGACACGCCTCGTCCCATACGAAGGAAACCATATTTTTCATAAGTCTGGAGAACGGCTGGCATCTTCCTAATATATTGGAGATAAAGCATCGGATATAGGCCAATTTTCCTTGTAACCCCCTCAATTCTTTAAGGTTATGGGGAGGTGGCATCTCTTTGATTGCTTTTACCTTCCGGGATCAAGGAAAATTCCTTCTGAAGTAACTATAAACTCAAGTAATTTCCCACTGGACACCCCCATGAAGGACTTAGCAGGATTTATCTTCAAGTGATGTCTTCACATAAGATTGAAGACTGTTCTCAGATCCTGAAGGTGGTCTTTTTTGTTTTTACTCTTGACCGCCAAATCATCGACGTAACATTTCGCGGTTTTGCGCAGATGTTTTTTGAATATTATGCTCATTGCATGTTGATAGGTGGCACTGGCGTTCTTTAGCCCAAAGGGCATTACCGTACCGTATACTCCCAATGGTGTTCTGAAAGCCGTGTGCTTTTCATCGTCTGGGTGCATTTTGATCTGATTGTAACATAAGAAGCTATCCATAAAGGATATCCTCTCATAACCGCATGTGTTGTTAATCATTACATCGATAATCGGGAGTGGGAACTCATCCTTAGGGCATGCAGCGTTTAGATCTCGAAAATCAATGTATATCCGAATATTGCCGTTCTTACGAACCGGAACTATATTTGCCACCCAATTAGGATGTTGTTCTTCATGAATAAATCCTGATGTTATGAGCTTATTAACTTCAGCAACTATCGCCTCCATTAATTCTGGTCGGAAACGCCTTTGCTATTGTTTAACTGGCTTGGTGTCTTCTCTAATATTCAACCAATGCATGACAATTTGAAGATCAAGCCCGGGCATATCTTCAAAGCTCCATGAGAACACGTCTATATATTCTTTGATAAGGGATATAAACTCCTCCTTTTCTAAGAGAGTAAGTGTATCACTTATTAAAATGGGCTTCGGATTCTGCTCTGTTCCCATATTAACTTGTACTAGCTTATCCTCTGTAGGCGGGTCTCGTTGTTCAAAGCGGACATCCCAAAGGGTATCCATGTGTTTAGCCCAGGAATCATCTTGAACATCAATTGGCTCATCGTCGCTTTCTGGTGCGGCTGAAACCATATTTGCTATTAAAGATTGAAACCAGGCGCCAGTACTTAGACCCGAATCATGGTCAAGCGGATATAAATCTTCATTGGCCGAAGAGCTCTCTTCGTATTTGTATGGCGGTGAGGAAGGAGTAGATACATAGCCCAACCCCCTTCGAGTTTTCTGATAATAATCTGAGCTCTTCCCTCTTGGTCTAAACGAGGATATGAGATTTTGTCACCCTTTCCCAAAGTTTAATCCCTGTTTTTGGGTAAAATTATAATCCATCTTTTTCATTATTCACCGGGATTTCTGCTCGTATAAGTGAAATTGTGGTGATGTTTGTTCATCACTTTCACTACTTTGCCGTTGGTTAGGCGATGCGATCACTTTGCCAAAGACAATTGGCTTTTGAGATACCTGTCGTGGAGATACTTCAAAGAAGTGATATCGTCCCTTAGTTACTCTAAGCCAAGAGAGGAGGGATGATCTAATTGGCAAATGATATGCCACCAGAACTTCAAGTTCTGACAAGCTATCTGTCTCGGTGGAAGTGCAAGAAGGCTCAGACTCTGTAGTAACAGCAGACTCGTAGACTAATTTTATATTTTCATTAATAATTCACTCATCCTCTGCTACATCAGCTACATTATTATCAAAATTCACCTTAAAATTTATGCGAGGGTTTATCTCATAGTCACCCCATCATCCTTTTCTGGAGACTCGTATTCAGTGTCCGCCTCATTTCCGCTGTCACCAGGTTCTTGAGGCTCTTTGTGGTTGTTATTAGAGACTTCATGCGCCTGCTTGTAGAGCATAGTATCAGTGAAGTAATTTTCTAACCCTTTGAATGACTGCCTATCTGCAACTAGCGTCCGGACTTTTCCTTGTTCATCGCAGTACTTCATACATTGGTAGAGAGTCGATGGGACTATCATATATGCATGGATCCATGGTCACCCCAGTAGGATGTAATAAGACGTGTCTGCATCTATAACGTAGCACGTAACTTCTATCCTCAAATCTCCGATTTGACATCGAAGTCGGATCCTCCCGAGGGGATAGTTATCGTTAGCGTTGAACCAATATATCGTAGTATTAGTTGGTGTCAGACGATGGGGCGAAATTCCCAATAGCTATATCAATCTACTCCGGATCGATTTGAATGAGCTCCACCTTTGTAGATCCGACATATCCGGTGAAATATAAAGGCCTATTATATTTTATATTCCTCACCTACATGTCCTCTAGAGAAAAGGTAATTTGTAGGACCTGCCTCCTCACTTGATGACAGCGGGGATAGGAATCATGTTCTTTATCGGCTGGCTCGACAATTTATGCTTAAATGACTCAGAGTTTGCCAAAGCCTCTTTTAATGCTTCACGAGTTGATTTTGATAATCGCAGCAATTTGTAAAGTGTAACTCGAGCTGAGATATTTGCCAGTTGAGCTATTATGTCAAATTTAAACAGAGCATCTTTTATCTCTTCGTCTTTTCCAGGATTTTTCTGAAAACGAAGCCCCTTCTGTTTTGCAGGCTTCTTGAGTTCCCCGTATATATTCTTCGGGTCTACTCTGGTATAGTCTTTGAGGTAGGCTTTACCAGATCGAGTACCGGAAGGACCTGTCTCGTCTTGATGAGTGGCCATAGTTTCGGCCTCCACTTCAAAGTCTGTGAATGCTCCTGTCACTATGTATTCTTCTTTTATTTTCACAGAAATAGTATTACTAGTCCGCTTTCTCCTTTGGCTATCTGAGGTGACCCATTGTTCATCCTGTAATAGATCAGGGTGGACCCACATGACTTCCCCTCTTTGTGTGGTTACGGGGACAAGTCCTTTCTGTGCTCTTTTATATAGGTCATGATTCTTCATAACCAGTTTTCCTTCTGGTACTGGAGTTACTCCTGCAAAGAACTCACGGGTTCCTACTATCAGGGTTGCCATATTAGCAATAACTTTCTTTGTTCCTCTTTTAGCATCAAGATCCAAGCTTCTATCAATGCCTGGATCCTATTCTTCAGAGGGTAACAGTCCATGGTAGGGTGTCCAATATTCCTGTAGTATAAACAATAATTGGGATCGTTGGTTTTACCAGCACCCTCCGGTTTTCTATTTTCTAGAAATTTCAACATCCCCTTTCTAAGGAGCAAATAGAAGAGTGTAGGCGTCTATTCCGCCTTAAAGGTATAGGTCCTCTCTTTTGGGGCCTATTCTGTCTCGTGCCCTTTTGATTTTGAGGCTTCGGGTTTAGAGGATTTGTCTTTTGTGGAGCGGCATCTGATACCATTACTGTTTTTCCCTTGTTTTTATTGTTGTTTTGCGTGTGCGGCTTATTGTTTCCAAGATTCTTTACTCCACGGGATTCTTCAACTTGACGGATCAAATCTTCAGCTTGCTCCTCATGTTTCTCATACATTATATATATATATATATATATATATATGTGTGTGTGTGTGTGTGTGTGTGTGTGTGTATGTGTGAGAAAAATGAAAATGAGCTGATAGCTCATACAAGTTGAGCTCACTATCTCTAATAATTTTTTTTTTAAAATAATTCTTTGACAATCTTTCAAATATGATTTCTAATCGCAGAAGTGGAAACCTGTGTCACAGCAGGAAAGATGTGAAAAATCTGTGAGTTTTATGGCCAATTTACCGAGTGGAAGTAGTAGTGCCGCTAACGGAACTAGATGCTACAGTTTAGAAAAAGAATTCATGATGTCCATAAACTATCCAAGATGATCAAAGCTTTACAGCAAACAATTCGGAGTGGAAGCAGAAACCAACAGTGCAACTGCATTATAGTCGTTTAGGACGAATTCGATATGTCAATTGTAATCACAAGAGGATGCTCATTTGATTAAATGCCAAGCTTATTTTGATTATATAAATCTCAATATATATATATATATATAGAGAGAGAGAGAGATTGATTTATATAATCAAAATAAGCTTTGCATTTAATCAAATGAGCATCCTCCTGTGATTACAATTGACATTACAAATTCGTCCTAAACTACTATAATGCAGTTGCACTATCGGCTTCTGCTTCCACTCCGAATTGTTTGCTGTAAAGCTCTGATCACCTTGGATAGTTCATCGACATCATGAGTTCTTTTTCTAAACTGTAGCACCTAGTTCCATTAGCGGTACTACTACTACTTCCACTCGGTAAATTGGCCATAAAGCTTGCAGATTCTTCACATCTTCCCTGCTGTGACACGGGTTTCCTCTTCTGCGATTTGGACCCGTCACACTTCTGATTCTTCATCTTGCTTATTCTATCCAGCTCCTGCTCAACCCTCTTCATCGTCGGCCTGTCTTCCCCTTTTATACTCAAGCAAGTCTCCGCAAGTCTGGCAATTGCCTCTAGCTGCTCCCTCCTCCCCTCTTCAGCAACCCGAATGTCGAGAATATCAAACAAACGGTTCTCTTTGAATGAACAAATGAAATGCATAGCGAGGTTCCCCTCTTCTCTCCTGTGAGAAATCGCTTTCTCCCCTGTCAAGAGCTCTATGAGAATTACTCCAAAGCTGTAGACATCGCTCTTCTGCGTTAGCTGCCCTGTATGATAGTACTCGGGATCCAAATACCCAAAGGTCCCCTGGATCATTGTGGTCACACGAGTCTTGTCAATTGGAATGGATCTAGAGGCTCCAAAATCGGATACTTTCGCTGTAAAATCATGATCGAGAAGAATGTTGGATGACTTGATGTCCCTGTGGAAGATGGGTATAGAGGCGGCAGAGTGTAAGTAGGCAAGAGCTCCAGCTATCTCTGTAGAAATCCTCAGGCGATCATCAAAGGACAATGATGAAACGTTGTTGCCATCGACATGCAAGTGGTCCGATAGTGTTCCTCCGGAAATGAACTCATAGACTAATAAAGGGACTTCGGACTCCAGGCAACAGCCGAAGAGTCTCACCACATTCCTATGGTTAATTTGCGACAGAATCGCAACCTCATTGATAAACTGCTTAATCTCGCACTGATTCACTTTTTCAGATTTCTTAATGGCCACAACCCGTTGATCCAATAAGATGCCTTTGTAGACGGTGCCATGGCCTCCACGGCCAAGAACTCTAGTGGCATCAAAATTGTTGGTTGCCTTGTTCAACTCATCCAAAGTGAAGATCTTAGTTCTCTCCACATCGTTCTCCACCGTAGCAAGCAGTTGCTGAAGCAACATGCCATGATTTCTCCGAAAGCACTTTTCCTTGTGTTTCTCTGCGTTTATATGCTGAAATCTCTTATATAACAGAAACCCGGCAGCAATTAGAATTAGAACACCTAGTCCAGCTCCTGTGCCAATGGCAGCGAGGATACCTGCAGGAGAAGTGACTCTGTGAATTATCGGGCTACACGGCAGAAAATTCTATTGAATCATGGAATCTGTAGAATTCGGGCGTTTACCTATATCGATGTGGGATTTGTCAGGTGAACATCCAGATCTCGGATCACCATCAATGGTGCTATGCGTGCCTTTTGGGCAGTGACATGAGTAGCTTCCAAGATTGTTTATGCACAATGCATTCAAACATAGATTTCTATCTAGTGCGCACTCGTCGATATCTGATAAATTACCAAAATTGTAAAAACTGAAAGAGTGAGCAGATCAATTACGTACGATATATCAACCTTAGCTGCTGAAATAAAAACTGTTACCTTGGCATCCGTTAGAGATATGAGGGTTGCCCTCAAACCCAGCTGAGCATTTGCAGTGATACCCTGAAGCACTACTCACGCAATCACTGTGCTTACTGCGGCATGCGTAAGTGATCTGATTTTTCACTGCATAAGCACAAGTCCATGTTGCGTTGTCTGAAGATTCCCATGGAATCGCCCAATCGAGCACCACGGGCACCTTGGCATCTGCACCGTAAAAGTTAGAATTTTTTAGTTGTTCCGGATCGAACTTGAACCACTGGCGATCGACTAAGAAAGCCTTGGTGCACGGTCCGATATCGCTTCTCCCTGTCTGACTCTGAACATTACTGATCTTGACGGACAGAGTCGGTGCACTTCCGATACCTGTCTGGCAGCATCCGATCCCTGAGCACGAGCCCCTATTTCTCAATACGCCGGTGAGATCAATGCAAATAGCTGCACATAGAGTGAGAGGGGAAGGAACCAGAGGATTCAAGGGGATGATGTACGATATGGCACTGCATCCGATGGTGACGAAGCTGTTACGACTGCTTGAGAATGTGTATGGCCCATTGTAACCAAGCCCTGCAGTCCACAAGAAGGTCTGGGAGTCATTGGGTCTGTCTCCAGATCCGCAGTATAAGGTTCGTACATGGCTGTTGATTAGCACCTGGCCTTCTGCAAGCAAGATGTTGGTCGCTTCGATCGTGCCATCGCCCAAGTAGAGTTTAGAACCTGAGGTGGAGGATTGGATGCACGTCAGGTTGAAGCCGGGCCGGAAGCAGCCAGGTTGCCCGATGCCGAAAGGGTAGGGAATGGTGATATTGCCGCATTGTGTCTGGCATGTTGTTGGAGTTGCTTCTGCAGACAGTAGCGGCACAGCTTGCAGCTGAAACAAGAAGAAGATGAAGAAGAAGAAGAATGGTGAGGGACTCATTTGCCGTGGTAAGGAGATGACAAACTGACAACACCAAATTACAAGTCTTTGGGCTTTAAAATTTTAGATGTACATTTAATAATAATTTTGAAGCAATGACTAATTCTTGAGAGCTAGTTTATGTTGATTATTTCATAGAGAGGACCAAGTCACCAAATCAAGGTTACTTTCGGAATTCTGTACACTTTCAAGTCTTGTTCTTCCGGTAGCAATTGCTTAGAAAATATGTGTAGCTAAGATAAACACTGGTCAAGGGTGAACTCACTATTCCACCTTCTTCTGTTGAACCTTGGAGCCACTGGGGCTGCCGACATGGGTGTTGTGATACCTAAGGGGCAGTTTCCTGGTAATACCCATTGTAATGATTTTTTTTTTTTTTTTTTTTTTTAATTGCTTCGCCTTGTTGAACTTCCTTTAGGAGTAAAACTGGATCAAATAACCACACGTATTAGAACTCTCTTTCATGGAAGTCAAATTTCCAATTTATTTTCCATGGAAATTTGCTCTGCATGTCGCTATTGCAAGATCAAATCAGTGGTTAATTACTAATTGTAGGTAGTCCAACGTCCGCACTTTTCAACCCATGCAAGTATTATGTATGCAACTAGAGAGTGCGGTAAGAGACTTTGACCAAGACTTAAAGTTCAACGAAGGGATGAACAATTTCTTAGAAACTACGCGAACGAAACTACTAATTTTGAGCGATAGATGGATCGCTGGGATTTCTATCTGGCTTCATTCGGCCATAAAAAAATATATATAAAAAAAAAATCATATGAGAGATATTGGCTTTGTATTTCGCATTCATTGAGTATCCAAATATAATTAATGATCACAAGGAGTTATAGTTGGATTTGAGTTAGAAAACTAGAGTTCTAATTGGATTGTAATACTAATTAGATGGTAATAGTGTTATTCTAATAGGATTAAGATAGGAACATTATATATATCTCTTGTATATGATATTAGAGAAGGGAGCAATTTGCTGAGAGAGATATTTCTGTTATTATGAGAGATGTGAAAACTAGAGAGATATTTGGATCTCTTCTTATAACCAATTTTTTTCATAGTGGATATTTCTCTCGCATAGACGTAGGTCGAATTTCGTCGGCCAAACCACGTTAATTCTTGTATTGTATTGTATTGTTTTCTTCCTCTCTACGATCTCGATGAGAGATTCGATCTCCAACAAGTGGTATCTGATCTGAATCAGGCTCTGATACCAATTGTTAGCAAAAATAATAATACCAATGGAACAACCGGCAGAATATAATAGTTAACCGAAAGGAAAAAAGAAATCGAGACAGTGAACACACAGATTTACGTGGTTCGACAATGTGCATATATTCACGGAAACACGATCGAAAAGCTTCACTATATTAAAAAAAAAAAAAAGGATCGCAACTCTCTTCCTCTCAACCATAAGAGAGAAATCAATGAAATCACATAAAATACAAGATCAAATTCTCACCTCAATACAAATACAATAATTTTGTATATGTGCTATAGTCGCCGCCCTTTTCCTTTGTTTCAGTCGCAAAGAATCCCAAAGGAAGTCGCCACCTTCCTTTTTTTTTTTTTCCCCTTTCGGCCGAACCCTTCAGCCGGAAAACAAATAGCAGCCACACCCTTCTTTTCCTGCTTTTGGCCAAAGCTTATTAGCAGCCGCCCACTAATCTTTGTTTACTTCTGGCCAAAACTAATTAGCAGCAACCCCGCCACCTAATTTTCCCCTCACCTAATTTCATTAATTTGGAAACTAGAACTCTCTCACATGCTTTTATATTAGATATTCTTGGTTGTGTAGAAGAGGAGTTTCCGATTAAATATTTAGACATTTCAATTAAGCCAGGAAAGTTTTCTAAGAAAAATTGGAGCCCTTTACTTAATACCTTTGAAAAGAGATTGGAAGGATAGAGAAGTAATTTGCTCTCCTTGAATGGGAGGGTGGTGTTACTTAATTCGGTATTAAGCACATTACCCTTATATTATGTGTCCTTCTTCCAACTACCGGGTTGGGTGAGAAATAGAATAGACAGTATAAAGAAGAACTTTCTGTTGAATGGTGCTTCCCATACTAAGAAATATCATTGGATTTCATGGGAACAAATTTGTAGATCTAAAAAGGCTGGAGGACTTGGTGTACTGGATTTAAAATTTTTTAATTTATCATTAATGGAAAAATGGTGGTGGCACTTAATATCTCGTCCACATGACTCTTTTCAAAAACTGATGACAACAAAATACTATCCTAGGGAGGCTACCTGGCTCACAAATGTCCGAAAGCCGTGCAATACATCTAGATTCTGGAAGGGTGTTATGATATCACGAATTATTGCCTGGCCAAGTTTGGAGTTTAAACTGGGCAATGGGCACAATATAGCATTTTGGCATGACAGGTGGTGCTCTCAGATTCCTCTAAAACTGTTATTCCCTAAGGCTTACTACTTTCTTGGGAAAAAGAGGCCAGGGTTTGTAGGTTGTGGGGTCGAGCTAGGTGGTGCCTGAATCTCCGCCACCCATTTTCTGTCACTGAAAAACTCCAATGTCGAGAGTTGCGATCCCACTTTAGTAACTTCACGCCTAGCCTAATGGCTGAAGATCAACCCTAATAGAGATGGAGTAAAGATGAGATCTTTTCAGTCAAATGCACATACAATCATTTTATGGATAGTGATATTGTTCTGAATGATTTCACTTGGATTTGGATGACTGTTTGCCCACCTAAAATTAGGGTGTTGCTCTGATTGGCTATTAAAAAAGTCTTACTCACCTGGCCAGTCTTACAGAAAAGATGTTAGGTTGGCCAAACTTTTGTGTTCTATGTAATAAGGATGGAGAGTCTACCGATCAGCTTCTGTTGAATTGTCTTTTTACCCGTGAACTGTAGTTGAACTGTGCCAGCAAGTTTGGGATCAGTATCAACACAGGGGTATGCACTAGTCTCGAGAACAAATTATGTGTTAGAGATAAGAAATCACATTTGGCTAGAACTTTAATATCAGCATAATGTTGGAATATATGGAGTGAAAGAAATAGTAGAATATTTAATTCTACTGCATGCCCATTACACACATGTATACGTGCGATTATTCATGATATCTTTTTTTGGGCAGTTATACCTTCGGATGAAGAGCGGGTTCAGTTCTCAGGTGGGAAATATGAGGAAGACGACACCAATAATCCTCCATCTTCAACCCAGACTTAATAGACGGCTTTTGGGGATTTTATGGTGACCTGTGGCTGCTTTTGGTGGACTTTTTGAAAATCGTGTGGTGCTTTTGTTATATTTTTTAGACTTCCTTGTTGTCATTTGAAAACTTATTTGTACTCTTTATCCACTTTCTTCTAGCTAAGTTTGTTATTTTCTTTTATGTATTTTTGCTTTATTTAAATATTTTTATTGTAGTTCTATTACCTGCTTATTAATGGAACGCGAAGGGTTTCCACCCACCGTCTTTGCTCAAAAAAAAATTTCCCCTCTTGCCAAAAAATAGCAGCAGCACCCACTTTTTCCTTTTGCCGAAAACTTATAGCCACCACCATAAAACCCTTGCAAAACATAATAAAGAATTTGGTCTAGTTCAGACCCGATTGGGCAAACTGAACCCACCCAATCATGCAGCAATTACGACTCAAAAAGCAACAAGAGAGGTTTGCAATAGGGCGACCCCCTCTCCCCTTTTCTTTTTATCTTGGTTGCAACAGGCCTTAATAGCTTGATCCATAAAGCAGAAAATGCAGGCCATACCTTGGGCCTCCCATGGTTCACTTACAACCGCCTTTATTAACCTTTAATATACAGATAATATTTTTATTTTTGAATGGACTGGCATTAGATAAGTATGCATTCTTAAATGGATCATGTGTTACTCTGAGAACTGATCAAGGCCATTTTTCATAAGAGTACACTGGTTATTCTTGGGAAGAAAAACCTCTATGTAGGCTATCATTTAGGCTATTTTTAGCTGTTGAGATGCTTCTTTCCCTATACGATACCTAGAGATTCCTATCTGATCAGAAAAACTATACTGCCTGGACTTGGAGCCCTTTTCGACACTATGAAAAAAGGGAAGATAGGTGACAAGGGAAGGTCCTATCCCTTGGAGGAAGGGTCGTACTCCTTAACACTGTCCAGCGTGATGTTTCAGAGGTGGCTTTGGCAACAGCAATGACTTTGGCGGCAGCTCCATTTGGGTGCCCCAGCGAGGTCAGGAGAGAGAGGAATTTTGGAGAACTTGAGTTTGTATCTATTGAATTAAGAAGAGATGATGGATTTATATAGTATTAGTTTAAAAGCTATAGAATATGAAGGGCTTGAGAGAATTTATAGAGGACAATGGGATTTACGTTTAGAATTAAATAGATAAATCCAATTTAGATGTTAAAATGATTGAATTTATAGAGAAAATGAAAGGTTTGGAGTTAGAGAATATAAAACGTTTGACAGTTATAGAAGATGAAAGATTGGGAGGTTAAAGAAAATTAATTTTATTTTTTGTTTATGCATTTATTCATTTATTTATGGTTAAAACTTAGGAGTTATTACATTCTACCCCTTTGAAATATAATTTCGTTCTCGAAATTAAATAAGGCAAAGCAAGGAAATACTATATGTCTACTTTCGACTCGTAATAAAAGTTCTTTCTTCTTCCCAATTAGTTGACCATTTATTTTTAACAGCTTCTCACCATTCACGTTAATAGAGCTCGAACTTGATCAATGGAATAGGCGAATCATTTTCTTAAGAAATAGTTAGAATCGGAACCAATAAAGGATTATAGAAAATATAACTCTAAAATAACAAAAAATTTCAAAGCATAAATATTTTATTTTTACTAGGATGGAAATTTTTAGTCCCTTAAGAAGTCGGACTTAGATCAAAATAAATGGATCACTAATTAGGAAAAAAATAAGAGAAGATCGAAGAGTCAAAGTAATAAGATTTAAATATTTCAAAACGTATTATTACATATACATGGCAAATACTATACTGGGATCCGAACCAATCAAATTCAATTGAATTGATTTTGGAAACCTAGGATCGAATACCACTAGACTACTCTCACCCAAGTCATCAGACTATGACAAAAAACCTATGTAGAAACAGTTGAAAATAGAAAAATTATTATATTAATCTGTAACAATAAAATTAGCTATTATAACTTAAAGTTAATATAATCTAATGTAGTCGATTTTATAACAAAGGTATTTTTGTCTAAAATTAAATATAATTAGAAAAAATAACTGATAGAATATTACTATTTCAATTGTGTCCAATACAAATTCAGGAAATAGTCACATAAATTGCCTAGTGCTAAGTTGAACCTACCGTCAAACAAATAAGAATAATTATGTACAATCCAATAAATCATCACGCACTTATAGGATGTAAAATGCTTAGTTGTACAATTTAACAAGTTTACAGTCGAAACAGAGTGTTTTCCACCTTCAGTTTCTCCCCCTAACTCAGTGTCATTCAAATAAAATTCATGTCAGGTCCAAAATCTTATTCTTATAATTTGTATATGGATTATATCATATACAATGTTTCAACTGGGTTTTATTAGTTTGTCAAATGGTTTAAAAAGTTTGTTCAACTTTATTGAATAAATAACAATCGGTTAAATCAAAGATTTATTGATTTGAGACATCAAAGAGATAATAACGAGGTAAGTAAGTATATGGATGATGAGAGCTTTTCTGTGTGACATAGGTTCTTTAATTAAATAACCAGTATATATAACAACTTGCCTAGACGCCAACACAAAATGATATCGTAAACAATATTTTTTTTTCACAATTATAGCTCCCTATGTGATTCAACAGATATTAAAAATCTAATAAAATTATGTAATTTAATAAGTATTTATTAAATTTCAAGCAATATAAAGAAATAATGGCAATATCAATGATTGCACTTGTAGTAATAAATTTATTTTCTAAAACTTGAACGATATAGTTAAACAATATTTCTATATAAAAAAATAGCATGTTTAATGAGTCTAAAAAGAGCTCACCTTGATTCGTGAAATTTTTATCTATCAATTAGCAATTACGTGAAGTAATCTATAAAGAATTATAATATAATTGCTAAAAATTATTTTAACATGAATTTAGTTGATTTTTAAGGATTTTTCTAATGTTCATATCACTCAAAACTGATTTTCAAGGTTAAATAATATTAGTAAGTCGGAAATCAATAAACATGTTTGAATCCATTTTATTGAGTTTATAAGATAGATGATGTTGTTTTTAAGTTATTATAATTAGTGGATAGTGGGTGAGCTAATCCTAATATCTAATAAAATAAATCTAATAGGAATTAAGGAAGATATGTTAACCAACCTTATCCAATGGAGATCAATAGAAGGAAAAAGGTGGAGGCTCTACCAACGAAACTCTGATGAGGGTGTGATAGCTCCAGCGTGGAGTGGTTCAAACAACGGTCCTACAAGATGCTTTAGCCAGAGGTAGTGGTTTCGATGGCAGCAACGACTCCGACTGCGGTACTATTTGGGTGCTCCAGTGATGAATATCATATATTGTATTTTTCCTCTCATACTTTATCTATTTTTGTATATAAATAAATGCTACTCGGGTATTTTTAGTGTCTTTTTCAGGTGATTCGATTCGTACAAGGAGATGGCTAGAAATCAATGTTGGAGTAGGAAATCAGAGTCCGAAAAGTTTCTAAAGTGAGCAAAACTACAAAGCTACGATGTTTCAGAGACTCAAAGTCAAATACAGTCAAGGAAATATAATTTACAAGACACGAGACGCACGTGGAAGAAATTACATTTATTTACTCGAAATAAAACCGCTATTTAGCGGCTTTTACCGCCATTTAGCGGTAATTCGTGGGTCCCACTCGCTGAATTTTCTCCCGTGGCTTCGATGTAATTTTGTGATTTTCCAGTTCTGCTAGAAGTAGGGTTTGATTTCCGAAGCCTATATATTGGCCGTATTCTTGTATTCTAGGTTTTATGCAGTAGTTAATGTAGATTAGGATTTAGTTTGTACTCGTCTTCCATTAATAAAATTAGGGTTTTGCTGAAGGGGTGGCGGCCACAATACCGTGCTCCAGAGGTAAGCCATTGTTTTCTAATCTTTAATTGCTTTTTAGATAGATTTAATTGCTTTCTAGTATAGATTTATTTGCTTTCTAGATTAGATTTAATTGCTTTCTAGAATCATGAGTAGCTAATTAGTTTAGCTCTAGGATGTAGATGAAGTTAGGATCCATCATGTAATTGCTCTCTAGTATTTTCTTCTTAAATAAAAATAATAAAGACATGATTCTTCTATAAAAAGTTTAAAATACAAGAACTCGAAGATTAAGACTTTGATAGGTTATACTTGAATTAGGTTTCTTGATAGCCTATACTTAGTTAGGGTTTGGGGTTGTTGATTTTATCTTTTTTATTGAATTATCTAAAGATTTAGTTTGTTTTTATGAAAAGTAGTATCTTTGATGAGTTATGCTTGCACACCACTTGATAGCTCATACTTAGGGCACTTTGAATAAATATTAAACTAAAAAGATCAAATTTTTATGAGAGAAGAAGATAATAGAAGTAAGAACATGGTTGGAAACTAGTGGATTCTAGATCCTAGGCTAATTAGAACAAGCAAACTTCAACCCAAAATTCTTTGTTAATCCGTTAGACTATAGAATTAGTAAGAATCGCAAAACACCTTAGATCCCTGTGAGACGACCTGTACAGCGCTACAACGATACTGTGCGCTTGCAGTAATTTATCACATCAAGTTTTTGGCGCCGTTGCCGGGGATCGACGGTGTTTTTCTTGCTTTTTCTGACGTTTTACGGGTTAATAGTGTGTGTTGAGTGTGCAGGGACCAAAAATTGCAGATACATGAGAACAAAAGGGATTAAAAGAGCCTCTGGACTAAGCAGGATAAACAAGAGAATCAGTCTCTCTGGTTTAGCCGCCAAATAGCGGTCTCTCCCGCCAATTGGCGGCTCATTAGGTACAAACGGAACCCAAATTTTCTTGTTTTCTGTGATTTGGTACCCTGGTTCTATAAAAAAAAATTCAAAAAAAAAAAGTTCAAAAAAAAAAAAAGTCTTTTTTATTTCTTTTCCATCTCTCTCCCTCTCCATTTTTTCTTCAAAAAAATTTTAAAAAAAAAAAATGTTTCAAAATCAAACTGGTTGTTATCATTGTCGTGATCCATATCATAATTATTATCAGTGTCCATGGATAAGAAGTTCGCTAGGACTAGGTCATAATCAAATTCACTATACATATAATGAACCTACGAGTGCTTCTTATACACAAAATTACAATTATGAATGGATGAATAATTCTAATTTTGCATATAATCAAGAGCCATATCAAGAGAATCCTCCATCTGATCCTTTCTTTATGGGCTATTCATCTTCATGTTCTACATTCAATCATGAACAAGATATTCAATTGAACATGTTAGATGAAAGATTAAAAAGATTAGAATCGAGATATGCATGTCATGAGAATCTACCTCCAACCACTTCATATCTGTCATCAAATATGTACATGGATCCATCATATCATTCTTCAAATTTCACTCATGATCTCGAGATGCAATTATTTGAGAAAAATAAGGAAAATTACGATCATGAGTTTGAGGAACGAAGACGTAGAATAGAGGAAGATATGGAAGCTTTGCTAAAATCATCATCTCAAAAATCATCCTCTAAAATTGAATCTTGTATGGAAGATCTTCTCAAAGCGATTTCTCAAGCTAAACTTTTTATAGATCAACCATCTAATAGTTTGAACATATCTGACTCCAACGAGCAGTCAATCCAGTCATCTTCTGAAGTAGATATGATTCAAAATGAATTAAATAATTTTGTGCATAATGAGTCTAGAATTCAACATTGTGACCAACCTATTTTAGACCATTGTGGCAATAATTATGAAAAAACCAGTGATAAAGAAAATATTTTGCTTGATGGTGAGCTTGCTAGTGACACATTATCATTTGTTTCTTTTGATGGAAATTGTGAAGAAGAATTTTTATCCATTCATAATAACTTGACTAATGATAAGTCCACTAGTATGGCATTTTCTTTTGAGAATTTTGATGACAGGTTTGAAGAAAATTTGCATGACAAGCCCATAATAATTGAGGGAAGGAAGGAATATCAAAAAGAAGAGGTCATAGTACCCAATGATTTGGAAGGACGATCCAAAATCGAGCTCATGATTCCGTTACATCAAAGTGAGTATGATATTTCACATGTTGATAAAACCAAAATACTTACTGCCATGAAAGATGCTCGTGGGTCGAATATGGACGATAAAGGTACGCTTTCTAACCTCAAAACTTTACTACTGAATAAAAGAAAGAAGGGTAGAAATAAATTAAGAAAAATTAAAAGTAAAATGGAGAGATTAAATGCAAAATTAACAAAAAAGCTAAGTTCATCCATATCAAAACATAAAAGGACACATTATGAAAGTGGAAAGCGATCAAGAGGTCGTAACCGTTTGAATTTTCTAATAAGTGTATAATATTTGTATAATAGTTTTCTTTTCTTTTTTATTTTGCCACCCTTGGTTTGTGTATGAGGGCATACATAAGTTTAGGTGTGGGGGACTAGTTTTTAGAAGATTTTTATTTTTTTTAGGATTTTATTTTTATTTGTAGGATTTTTTTTTTTTTTAGATTTTTGGATTTTTTTTAGATTTTTGGGTTTCTTTATTTTACACTTTGGGTAGTTTTTAGGGTAACTAACTAAAAAAAAACTGAAAAAAAAAAAAAAAAACTGAAAAGAAAAATAAATTAAAAAATCTTATGTATTTTTATCAATAGATCAAACTACTTACAGATAAAGGAACAAATTTAGATTTGAAATTGGATAGGAGAGTAGATTGGATGATACACTTTGAATTTTATGAAAAAGATCAAAATCTAAAAAATAAATATTACTAACAGTAGTTTTGAGGCAAATATACATCTATTTTTCACTTCACAATAGTTTATTAGATTAAGGACAAAGATGATAACGATTGAGTAAGTTTTCTCTCTCTAAACAAAAAAAAAAGAGAAAAAAAAGAAAAAAAAAAAGAAAAAAAAGTGAGAATAAAATAATGGGGTGAGCCTACGACAATAGCCTCGAGAGTGATAAAATAATGGGGTGCGTCTGGTATTAAGGCAATAGCCTCAAGAGTGAAAAAAAGAGTATGATCTGAGTAATCGGGTACTTTGCGCCTAAGTAAGCATAAATATTCGCATGAAAGGTGAAATATTCTAAAAAAAAAAAGAAAAAGAAAAAAGAAAAGAGTATGAACCAAGTAATCGGGTATGTTGCGCCTAAGTAAGCGTGAATATTCGCATGAAAGGTGAAATATTCTTAAAAAAAAGAAAAAAAGAAAAAAAAAGAAAAAAATTTGTTATGAGAGAGGAGATGAATCATGAGTTAGAGTTTGAGTCTAAGGCCGAAATAAACTATCACACGTGCACGTAGTTGTATAGGAGCCAATGAATTATCTGTTAGTAGGTATTGAAAGATAGGATTTAAATTTTTGATTAAAATGATAAGTGTATCTGATATGACGCTCGATTTGAAAATTGATAATCTAAATGCGTTCTTGAGTTTGTATATTAGTGAGATTAATTGATGAAGATATCATAAAAAAAAAAGATTTTTCTTTCCTTTGTATAAAATTTCTATTTTTTTTTATTTTCGGTTATCCTTATTTTTCTTTTCTTTATTCCTTAATCTATTTTCTTCTTGAATTTTGTGGGTATATTCACTGCAAACCCTCACGAGACAACACTCGTCCACTAGGGTAACCTAGGGGTTTAAAGGCTTATTGCACGTGCTAAGTGCAATCGCGATTCCTGCGAAAGTGAGTTAGGATTTTTATTTTTCTTTTTAGATTTAGGTTTTGCTCGAGGACTAGCAAAAGATAGGTGTGGGGGTGTGATGAATATCATATATTGTATTTTTCCTCTCATACTTTATCTATTTTTGTATATAAATAAATGCTACTCGGGTATTTTTAGTGTCTTTTTCAGGTGATTCGATTCGTACAAGGAGATGGCTAGAAATCAATGTTGGAGTAGGAAATCAGAGTCCGAAAAGTTTCTAAAGTGAGCAAAACTACAAAGCTACGATGTTTCAGAGACTCAAAGTCAAATACAGTCAAGGAAATATAATTTACAAGACACGAGACGCACGTGGAAGAAATTACATTTATTTACTCGAAATAAAACCGCTATTTAGCGGCTTTTACCGCCATTTAGCGGTAATTCGTGGGTCCCACTCGCTGAATTTTCTCCCGTGGCTTCGATGTAATTTTTTGATTTTCCAGTTCTGCTAGAAGTAGGGTTTGATTTCCGAAGCCTATATATTGGCCGTATTCTTGTATTCTAGGTTTTATGCAGTAGTTAATGTAGATTAGGATTTAGTTTGTACTCGTCTTCCATTAATAAAATTAGGGTTTTGCTGAAGGGGTGGCGGCCACAATACCGTGCTCCAGAGGTAAGCCATTGTTTTCTAATCTTTAATTGCTTTTTAGATAGATTTAATTGCTTTCTAGTATAGATTTATTTGCTTTCTAGATTAGATTTAATTGCTTTCTAGAATCATGAGTAGCTAATTAGTTTAGCTCTAGGATGTAGATGAAGTTAGGATCCATCATGTAATTGCTCTCTAGTATTTTCTTCTTAAATAAAAATAATAAAGACATGATTCTTCTATAAAAAGTTTAAAATACAAGAACTCGAAGATTAAGACTTTGATAGGTTATACTTGAATTAGGTTTCTTGATAGCCTATACTTAGTTAGGGTTTGGGGTTGTTGATTTTATCTTTTTTATTGAATTATCTAAAGATTTAGTTTGTTTTTATGAAAAGTAGTATCTTTGATGAGTTATGCTTGCACACCACTTGATAGCTCATACTTAGGGCACTTTGAATAAAGATTAAACTAAAAAGATCAAATTTTTATGAGAGAAGAAGATAATAGAAGTAAGAACATGGTTGGAAACTAGTGGATTCTAGATCCTAGGCTAATTAGAACAAGCAAACTTCAACCCAAAATTCTTTGTTAATCCGTTAGACTATAGAATTAGTAAGAATCGCAAAACACCTTAGATCCCTGTGAGACGACCTGTACAGCGCTACAACGATACTGTGCGCTTGCAGTAATTTATCACATCATCCAGCAAGGCAAAGAAAAAGATCGAAGAATTTTAGAAAACTTGAGTTTGTATGTGTTGAATTGAGAAGATATATTAGATTTATATTATGTTGGATTTAAGAGTTATATAATATGAAGGGTTTGAGGGAAATAAAAAAGATAATAGGGATTTATGTTTAGAGTTAAAAAGATAAATTTAATTTGGAGATTAGAATAGTTGAATTTATGGAGGAGATGAAAGGTTTGGAAGTTAGAGAAGATTAAAAGTTTGGGAGTTAGAGAATGTGAAAGGTTTGAGAGTCACAAAAGATAAAAAGTTTGGAAAGTTAGAAAAGATTAGTAATTGAATTAATTATTTTATTTATTTATTTATTTATTTATTTATTTATTCATTTATTTATGATTAAAACATAACATTTATTACAGTTCTATTTGTGTTTTGATATGTATGGTTACCTATTTTAGTTTGCTGCTTAATAAATTTGTTATTTAATTAACTAAGTTAAATTTGGTAGCAATCTTATTCGCCTCTCCCAGGCTTACCTTCTTCTATTATCAATCCCAATATTTGTTTCTTCGTAAATCTCCCAACTGGTATATATGAGAGCAGTCTGAACAAACTTTTTTTTATGGTAATACTCTGAAATCAGAGAGTGCATGCAGCCCTTCCCTCTCACATCTCCCATGTAAGATATAAACTCAACAAGTTACTAACTTGTGCCCAGACCTCCAAGGAGGTACACAACATGAAAAGACACTCAAACTATTCACTATTCAATTCAAAACAAGGATGGGCGAGCCCACTAGACCATAAGTGCCAAGGGAGAGACCAGTAAAAACACAATTTAGCACAACTTCCCATGCCTAGATACAAATGCGTGGCACCACCACCGCATTCCAAATTCATCTCAACTAAGTGAGGCTTACTCTAACATAAATTCTTGTAGATATTAGCAGTACAAACTTCTCAAAGGATGATGTCATACCAGATGACCATATCCTCATAGGCTAATCGAGGAATCGGAATAGCACAAATGACATTAATCTTTTAGGTTTCTGATGGGTTTGATGGCTTGATATTCTTAGTAAGAGTTAAATTTTCATTGGTTTTGTGAATAAAATAGTTAGATTCCTAAGAAGGAAAGAAAATAGGATATTTTGGTAAATCTAATCACTTGAGTTACTTTTGAATAGGGTAAAATATAAATTACTTTTGTGAGATGATACATTTATGCTTAATTATCTTCCAGATTGGAACATAAATGTTTAAAGCCTTTATTTGGTATAAAATTAAGATGTTACCTTATCTTGATAGGAATTTTCATAAAACCAACTCCTCGACTTATACCAAGCCTTATTCCCACTAACTGAAACAAGATGGAGAAGTACAAAATGAGCCATAATCCAGATACATCGGTTGAAACATAATTATGGTTAGTCAAATAAACTGAAACAATATTGGTTCTGACAAAAAATATAATTAGTCATATATTTATAAAATATACAGTATGATTAAGAGAGATTTCAACAAGGCCAGGGTAAGACTGTCAACAAAGTCCTCTATGAAATTTAATGACGACTGCAAGTGATTCCATAATCAAACAAGTGTGGACTAGAAAACTGCCCCACTGTTTTTTTTATTCTTTTGTCTTCTATTTCACTAAGACAGGTACTGAAAACTATAATCGCTCATGACAGACACCAGACACATCTCTGAACACTAGTTTTCGTAGTTAATGAGGAAAATTCCTAAGCAACTGTTGACAAAAAAAAAAGCAAAAATCATTATGCATAAATACCAATTAAAGTGTGAGTTACATTCCATTAATGAGTGGTTTAATGGAGGTTACACCCCATTCAATTGAAAATTTAAATAAGAGTTACACCTTAAAAATGGGGGTTACACCTCGATTATCTCTAAATTAATAAGAGTTTAAATTCCCAAAACTCTCATAAAAGCCAAGAAGGCTAAAGAAAAAAAAATGGGGGAGACCCATAGGAGATGATCCATGCACCTCTATGAGAGAATCCATCTCTAGTACAAGAACAATAGAAATTCTCATCTTATAAAGAGTGTTGCTGCTCTCTCTTAATATATAAATTTTTGTCTCTTAAAGAGTTTTACTCTTTCATTTTCAAAGTCGTGCATGATTATTTCAACTCCAAGAGTTCGGTGTTAAAATCATCAATGGAAAACATGATTATCTCCCACCGCTACATTGGATATGAATAATATGTAGATCATCAACTAAATAGAGATTCATATTTCAAGTATAAAATGGCTAACACATGGATAATCAAAGAGAGATTCATATTGTAAAGCCTAAAATGACTAATATATGGATCATCTGTCATAGAGAGATCCACGTCTCGAAAGTAAAGAAATGCTAAAATGCAACATGGAGAATCTTAACCTAACATAGATAATATGTGGATCATCATAAAAAGAGATCTATATTTCAAAGCTCAAAATGGCTAATACATGGATCATCTGTTATAGAAAGATCCGCGTCTCGAAAGCCAAGAAAGGCTAAAATGCGACTTTCATAGAGTCGCATTTTATCCCTCAAGATAGCCAAAATGTGGATCTTTAGCCAGAGAGATCCACGACTTTGGCTAACAAGAGTGGGCCCTACAGGGTCTCATCATCGCGCCCAAGCATATTATACAAGAAGCGAACATTCTAACACAACAAAGCTGCAAATCTAAAGTTTGGGATTCGCATTCCAGTTATAATCCAAAGGAGCCGCGAATCTAAAATTTGAGATCCGCATTCCAGCTATAATCACACCAAAGTTGCGAATCTAAAGTTTGAGATTTACATTCCAGTTACAGTCTGGAGGAGCTGTGAATTTAAAGTTTGAGATATGTGTTCTAGTTATAATTCCATCAAAACTGTGAATCTAAAATTTGAGATTCGCATCCCAGTAGCAGTCTGAAAGAATTGTGAATCTAAAGTTTGAGATTCGCATTCAGATTGCAGTTTAAAGAAAACATGAATCTAAAGATTGAGATTCGCTTTTTGCTTTTCAGTTATGATCTAGAGGATTAAAAATATCAGTTACAAATTCTGATGATTTAATACAAATCTACCAGACCAAAGGTAGAAAATTAATTCTCGGATCGTGGAGGCCATCAGTTAGACAACTATATCAATTCAAAAGTCTTCAAATATCTATAAATAGCGGAAGTTTAAGCGAAAAAGGGTATCTGAAGATCAATATTATAGATAGAGCTATTTTTCATCCAAGTGCTGGTATTATCAGTGATTTGAGACTCTTGCCAACTAAAACTATTATACAGAGTGTCAACGGAGAGTAAGATCATTCTGTACAGCTACTCTAGAGCCCAGTTTTAAACAAAGAGGAAATTATATTTTCCTCATTTTCTGCAAACGGAAAACCGTTGAAATTGTAATTCTTTATTAAAATATCTCAATAGAAAATTATTTATGATTTTATAGTGCACAGAAGATTGGCGATTCTACTGGGGATACATGCCATCACTGATGATAAGGTTGTAACTCAATATGATATTATTTCAGTTGGCAGTATGGTCAAATCACTCATTATTGAGTTCGATCAAGAGAAATATGAAGAACTCCTCTCCTCTGACTTCATAAGCCTTACTTCTTTATGGAGATACAGTAAGATTTCTAACAACTCAGCCTCTAAAGAGGTTTCAAAGTAGGAGTTCAATAAAAAGACTCCTCAGACCAATATGCTCTCAAAGGAGAATCATCTCCTTCACCAGCACAAGACTTAGAGTCTGTTCCACTTGATCTCTTTGAGAGTATGGATCAGGATTCCATAATAATAAGGAGAAATAACCATTTTCTGATTGCCAAAAAGATGACTCAGAAAACAAAGTTTCTCTCACCTACACAATGAGAAAGAATCTTATAAGAAGTAAAGCTCGGTCTCTCTGTAGAGCCAAGAAACAAAGAGAATCTGTTGAACCATAAGTCTAAAGACGTCCAGTTCAAGTATGGAGGCCAAGAAGTCAAGTAGAGGTTCTAGACAAAAAGAAAAATGAAGATGTAGATGGGTTTGAGAATATGGATCAGTTTTCAACCGACGTACGTCGTCTTCAGCCCAACCATTAAAAAGAAGAAGACATCGGACAGAGACTCTTAGAGTTAGAAACTCTTAATGATAAGCATTTGGAAGCTCAACAAAGTATTGAACTTTGCCAAGCACAGATTTCCAAAACCTTCAACAAAAGGTCAAGCAGAGAACTTTTAATGAGGGTGATCTGGTTCTTTCAGTAAGAAAACCAATCATAACTAATCAAAAATTCATAGGAAAGTTTCAGCTAAAATGGGAAGGACCCTTTGTCATTAATGCAATTTACTCTAATGGCGCATATCGATTGGTGAAACTGAATGGTGACAAAATAATAATGCCAATCAATGAAAAATTTCTGACGAAATATTATTCCTGATGAAAGGATAAATTTCAACCGAAAGGAAAAACCTTGAACTATTCAAAAAAATTGAAAAGAAGTTCATTTTTATTGAGTTCCAGCATGTTGCGGAGCGCCAAATGAATCCTATGTCTCTATGACTAAGGATAGAGGAAAGGTTGGCATTTTAAGCCCAAATGAAATTATTGACAACTCATCATGCTGGAAAAAATAGTATGGCTAACCCAACGCAAACGGCGACTAGTGAAGAATAATCAAATCTGTTTATAACATGGGGTTGGCTAAAAATTCTATAAACCTGTCATGGTAAGTTCCTATGTTTGACAAGTTTGAAATCCACTAACTATGGAATCAAAGAAGTTTAAAACGTGAATTTTCATAAAGTCGCGAAGCACAAATTTTCACAAAGTCGCGCTTTGGCAAAAAGAAAAAATCCTCCAAATTTGCTAAGTTAAAAATTACCTCTGGCAAACAAATTTTTTTTCCTCCAAATTTGCTAAGTTAAAAATTATCTCTAGCAATTCAAAAACTATTATACTATGAGTTACTGAATAGAGGAGATCATAATTTGTTCAGAAAAGTTAATGAATATTACTATCTTGTTCAAGAAAATTATTCATTCGTTGCAAAATCTACTTGGTTAATGATTACCTTGGGCGGTTAAATTCAATTTCCACCAAAAATTGTCAAGTTAAAAATTATCTCTGACAAATTCAAATTCAATTTCCACCAAAATTTATCAAGTTAAAATTATCTCTGACAAATTCAAATTCAATTTCCACCAAAATTTGTCAAGTTAAAATTATCTCTGACAAATTCAAATTTTATTTTCACTAAAATTTATGAAGTTAAAAATTATCTCTGACTGAATGACAAGTTTTATAAAACCACATAGAAATTCAAAGTATTTCAAAATATCTTCGGAAAGTCAAAGATATTTTGTAAACTTTGGAGGGGGTTTAGTTGACAAAAAAATCAAAATAATCATATATGAACACCAATTAAAATGGGAGTTACATTCCATTAATGAATAGTTTAAAATGGAGGTTACACCCCCATTCAATTGAAAATTAAAATGGGAGCTACACCTTTGGAATGGAGGTTACACCTCTATTATCTCTAAATTAATGACGGTTTAAATTCCCGTAACTCCTATAAATACCAAGAAGGGTAAACAAAAAAAAGGGGAGACCCGGAGAAGATGATCCACACACGAATCCATCTCTAGCACAAGAAGAATAGAAATTCTCATCTTATAAAGAGTGTTGCTCTCTCTTAATCTAGAGATTTTTATCTCTTAAAGAGTTCTACTCATTCATTTCCAAAGTCATGCAAGACTATTTCTATTCCAAAAATTCGGGGTTAAAATTATCTATGGAAAACATGATCATCTCCCACAGCTACATTGGATATGAATAATATGTAGATCATCAACTAAAAAGAGATCCATATTTCAAGTATAAAATGGCTAACACATGGATCATCAAAGAGAGATTCACATTTTAAAACCTAAAATGGCTAATACATGGATTATCTGTCATAGAGTGATCACGTCTCGAAAGTAAAGAAATGCTAAAACACAGCATGGAGAATCTTAACCTAACATAGATAATATGTGGATCATCATTAAAGAGAGATTTATATTTCAAAGCTCAAAATAGCTAATATATGGATCATTTGTCACAGAGAGATCCGCATCTCGAAAACCAAAAAAGGCTAAAACATGACCATCAGAGAGTCGCATTTTATCTTTCAAAATAACCAAAATGCGGATCTTCAGCCAGAGAGATCCACAAATTGGGCTAACAAGAGTGCGCCTTATAGGGTCTCATCATCACGCCCAAGTATATTATACAAGAAGCGAACATTCTATCGCAATAAAACCGCAAATCTAAAGTTTGAGATTCGTATTCCAGTTATAATCCAAATGAGCTTTGAATCTAAAATTTAAGATCTGCATTTCAGCTGTAATCATACCAAAACTGCGAATCTAAAATTTGAGATTCACATTCCAGTTACAGTCCGAAGAAGCCGCGAATGTAAATTTTGAGATCCGCATTCCAGTTGTAATTCCATCAAAACTGTGAATCTAAAGTTTGAGATTTACATCCCAGTAGCAGCCTGAAATAACTGTGAATCTAAAGTTTGAGATTCATGTCCTTATTACAGTTTAAAAAAAAGCGAATCTAAAAATTGAGATTCACGTTTTGCTTTTCAGTTACGATCCAGAGGATTAAAGACGTCGGTTACAATTTCTAAAGATTTAATGCAAATTCACTAGATCAAAATGCTGAAAATTAATTCTCGGATCGTGGAGGACATTAGTTGAACAGTTACATCAACTCAAAAGTCTCCAAATATCTATAAATATCAGAAGTTTAAGCGGAAAAAGGGATCCGAAGATCAATATTATAGAGAGAGCTATTTTTTATCCAAGTGCTGGTGTTATCAGTGATCTGAAACTCCTGCCAACTAAAAATATTATACATAGTATCAATGAAAAGAAAGATCATTCTCCACAACTACTCTGGAGCCCAGTTTTAAACAAAGAGGAAATTATATTTTCCTCATTTTCTGCAACGGAAAACAGTTAAAATAGTAATCCTTTATTGTAAAAGCTTAATAGAAAATCATTTACGATTTTATAGCGCACAAAAGATTGGCGACTCTGCTAGGGACACATGTCATCACTGATGATAAGGTTGAAACTCAATCTAATATTATTCCAGTTGGCAAAATGGTCGAATCACTCATCGATCATTGAGTTCAATCAACAGTTCTCCTCGGCTCCAAAAGTCCTATTTCCTTACGGAGATGCTATAAGATTTCTAACAATTCAACCTCTAAAGAGGTTTCAAAGACAGGAGTTTAAAATAAAAGACTTCTCAGACCAATCTGCTCTCTAAGGAGAATCGTCTCCTTCACCAACATAAGACTCGAAGTCTGTTCCACTTGATCTCTTTGAGAGTATGGATCAGGATCCCCATAATAACAAGAAAAAATGACCATTTTCTGATTATCAAAAAGATAATTCAGAAAATAAAGTTTCTCTCACCCGTACAATGAGCAGGATTCTTAGAAGAAGTAAAACTCGCGCTCTCTGTAGAGCCAAGAAATAAAGAGAATATGTTGAACCATAAGCGCGAAGACCTCCAGTTCAAGTATGGACTCCAAGAAGCAAAGTAGTGGCTCTGGACAAAAAGAAAAATCAAAATGTAGATGGGTTTGAGAGTATGGATCAGTTTTCAACTAATTTACACCATCTTCAGCCTAACCATTAAAAAGAAGAATGACATCGACAGAGACTCTTAGAGTTAGAAGCTATTGATGATAAGCATGTGGAAGCTCAACAAAGTATTGAATTTTACCAAGCACGGATTTCCAAAACCTTCAACAAAAGGTCAGGTAGAGAACTTTTTAGAAGGGTGATATGGTTCTTTCAGTAAGAAGATAAATCATAACTAATCAAAAATTCAGAGGAAAGTTCCAGCTAAAATGAGAAGGACCCTTTGTCATTTATGTAGTTTACTCTAATGGCGCATATCGATTGCTGAAACTGAATGGTGACAAAATAATAATGCCAATCAATGAAAAAATTCTGACGAAATATTATTCCTGATGAAAGGTTAACTTTCAACCGAAAGGAAAAACCTTGAACTATTCAAAAAATTGAAAAGAAGTTCATTTTTATTGAGTTCCAGCATGTTGCGGAGCGCCAAATGAATCCTATGTCTCTATGACTAAGGATAGAGGAAAGATTGGCATTTTAAGCCCAAATGAAATCATCGACAACTCATCATGCTGAGGAAAATAGTATGGCGAGTCAACGCAAACGACGACTGGTGAAGGATAATCAAATCTGTTTATAACTGGGGGTTGGCTAAAAATCCTATAAATGTGTCATGGTAAGTTCCTATGTTTGACAAGTTTGAAATCCACTGACTATGGAATCAAAGAAGTTTAAAACGTGAATTTTCATAAAGTCGCGATGTACAAATTTTCACAAAGTCGCGCTTTGGCAAAAAAAAAAACCTCCAAATTTGCTAAGTTAAAAATTATCTCTGGCAAAGAAAATTTTTTTCTTCCAAATTTGCTAAGTTAAAAATTATCTCTAACAATTCAAAAACTATTATACTATGAGTTACTGAATAGAGGAGAACGTAATTTGTTCAGAAAAGTTAATGAATACTACTATCTTGTTCAAGAAAATTATTCATTCGTCACAAAATTTACTTGGACAGTTGAATACTGATTCTATATTGTCTAGTTAATGATTATCTTTGAACAATATATAACAAAGAGTCAATAATGTATCAAGTTAACAGTTTATCTCTAATCATCAACACCAATTACATTCATCAAGTTAACAGTTATCTCTTAATGAATGACGACAAATCTAAACTTTGATTCCACCAAAATTTTGTCAAGTTAAAAATTATTTTTGGCAAAAAAAAATTTCCTTTCACCAAAATTTTGTCAAGTTAAAAATTAACTTTGGTAAAACAAAATTCCCCTTCTATCAAAATTTATCAAGTTAATGATTACCTCTAATAAATCCAAATTTTGTCAAGTTAAAAATGGCCACTGACAAATTCAAATTAAATTTCTTCCAAAATTTATCAAGTTAAAGATTACCTCTGATAAATTCAAATTTTGTTAAGTTAAAAATTACCTCTGACAAATCTAAATTCCATTTATTTCAAAAGTTGTTAAGTTAAAAATTATCTATGGCAAATCCAAATTCAATTTCTTCCAAAATTTATCAAGTTAAAAATTCAATTTCTACCAAAATTTGACATGTTAAAAATTAACTCTGACAAATCCAAATTCAATTTCCACCAAAATTTGTCAAGTTAAAAATTATCTCTAACAAATCCAAATTCAATTTCCACCAAAACTTGTAAAGTTAAAAATTATCTCTGACAAATTCAAATTTCATTTCTACCAAAATTATTAAGTTAAAAATTATCTCTTACTGAATAACAAGTTTTATCAAAGGACAAAGAAATATAAAGTATTCCAAAATATCTTCAAAAAGTCAAAACCTATTTCAACTCTAAGAGTTCGGTATTAAAATCATTATGGAAAATATGATCATCTCCTACCACTATATTAGATATGCATAATATGTGGATCATCAACTAAAAAGAGATCCATATTTCAAGTCTAAAATGGCTAACACATATATTATGAAAGGGATATTCATATTTTAAAACCTAAAATGGCTAATATATGGATCATTTGTCATAAAGAGATCCGCGTCTCGAAAGTAAAAAAATGCTAAAATGCAGCATGGAGAATCTTAACCTAACATAGATAATATATGGATCATCATCAAAGAGAGATCTATATTTCAAAGCTCAAAATGGCTAATATATGGATCACCTGTCATAGAGAGATCTACATCTCGAAAGCCAAGAAAGGCTAAAATGCGACCTTTACATAGTCGCATTTTATCTCTCAAGATAGCCAAAATGCAAATCTTCAGCTAGAGAGATTCGCGAATTGGGCTAGCAAAAGTGGGCCCTACTAGATCTCATCATAGCACCCAAGCATATTATACAAGAAGAAAACATTCTATCACAATAAAGTCGCGAATTTAAAGTTTGAGATTCACATTCCTATTATAATCCAAAGAAAGTGCGAATCTAAAATTGAGATCTGCGTTCCAGCTGTAATCGCACCAAAGCTGCGAATATAAAGTTTGAGTTTCACATTCCAGATACAGTCCGTAGGAGCCACAAATTTAAAGTTTGATATCCGCATTTCAGCTGTAATTTAATCAAAACTGTGAATCTAAAGTTTGGGATTCGTATCCCAGTAGCAGTATGAAAGAATTGAGAATCTAAAGTTTGAGATTCGCGTTCTGATTACAGTTTAAAGAAAATGCGAATCTAAACATTGAGATTCGCGTTTTGCTTTTCAGTTACGATCCAGAGAATTAAAAACGTCGGTTACAAATTCTGAAAATTTAATACAAATCCACCAGACCGAAATACGGAATATTAATTCTCGGATCGTGGAGGCCATCAGTTGGACAGCTACATCAACTCAAAAGTCTCCAAATATCTATAAATAGCAGAAATTTAAGCGGAAAAAGGGATTCGGAGATCAATATTATCGAGAGAACTATTTTTCATCCAAGTGTTGGTGTTATCAGTGATCTGAAACTCTTGCCAACTAAAAATATTATAAATAATGTCAACGGAGAGCAATATCGTCATCCACAGCTACTCTAAAACTCAGTTTAAACAAAGAGGAAATTATATTTTTCTCATTTTCTACAAATAGAAAACCGTTGAAATTGTAATTCTTTATTGAAAAAAAAATTTAATATAGAATCATTTACAATTTTATGGTGCACACCAACCATTTTCAAAAATCTCGATAAGTGCCTTCACATGTCATGTAATTAGCACACATATTTCTCTTTCTCTCCATGTATGATAAATGTAGAGCTGACGGAAACAATCACCAATTAATTATGCATCCTGAAATCAACGATGATAATTGGTACTACTATTTTGGAAAGCTGTAAGAACCCCCTACGTAAGCAAAATTCGTTGACTAGGAATCATACGCGAAACCATACACATTCTCAAGCAGCCGAAACAGCTTCGTCACCATCAGATGCAGTGCCATATCGTACATCATTCCCTTGAGCCCCCTGGGTCCTTCCCCTCACTCTATGCGAAGCTATTTGCTTTGATTTCACCGGCGTAAAGAGAAATAATGGCTCGTGCTCAGGGCCGGATCGAATGCTGTCAGACAAGTATCGGAAGTGCACCGACTCTGTCTGTCAAGATCAGTAGCGTTCAGAGTCAGACAGGGAGCAACGACATTGGACAGTGCACGAAGGCTTTCTTAGTCGATCGTCAGTGGTTCAGGTTTGATCCTGTACAATTAACAGACTCTAACTTTTACAGTGCAGATGCCAAGGTGCCCGTGGTGCTCGATTATGGGAATCTTCAGACAACACGACATGGACTTGTGCTTGTACAGTGAAAACGCAGAGCCCTTACGCATGCCGCAGTAAGCACAGTGATTGCGTGAGTAGTGCTTCAGGGTATCGCTGCATATGCTCATCTAGGTTTGAGGGCAACCCCTATAACTCTAGCGGATACCCAGGCAACAGTTTTTATTTCAGCAGCAAAGATTGATTTATCGTACATAATTGATCTGCTCACTCTTTCAGTTTTCTCGATTTTGGTGATTTATCAGACATTGACGAGTGTGCACTAGATAAAAATCCACGTTAGAGTGCATCATGCATAAACAATCTTGGGAGCTATTCATGTCACTCCCCAAAAGGCACGCATAGCACCATTGATGGTGATTCGAGATCTGGATGTTCACCTGACAAATCCCACAATGATAAGGTAAATGCCCGAATTCTACAGATTCCATGATTCAATAGAATTTTCTGCCCTGCAGCCCGGTAAGTCTCCGTCAATTCTCCTGCAGGTATCATCGTTGCCATCGGCAGAGGAGCTGGACTAGGTGTTCTAATTCTAATTGCTACCGAGTTTCTGTTATATTAGAGATTACATCAGATAAGTGCAGAGAAACACAAGGAAAAGTGCTTTCGGAGAAATCATGGCATGTTGCTTCAGCAACTGCTTGCTGCGATGCAGAACAATGTGGAGAGAACTACGATCTTCACTTTGGATGAGTTGAAGAAGGCAACCAACAATTTTGATGCCACTAGCATTGGAGAATATGTATGATGCATGATGTTTGTCGATCAGATGCAAAGCATTGAATCGAAGCTGATAACTCAAATAAAATGATCGAGGCTCCAAAAAGTGATATGTGAATGAAAATGAGCTTAATCAACATATTTGTGAATATTCTTGTCAATAGTTAGAAGAGAAACAATAATTAGTCATGAATTTCTTCCTTAAAAAAACTAAATTACAATTATGGATTCATGGGAATTCATTATAAAATACATTAATTTTTATCTCATATCCAATATATGACTAAATATTTCATCTCTACGGATGGTAATGGACATGTCTATGGATTAATTTTTACTTCGCCCTATACAATTTAAATTAAAAATAAAATTTTATTTTTCTAATTCAAAATTTTGTATAAGGAGAATCAAAAATTGGCCTATGGACACATCAATTATCACTTCTAATTCGTATCATAAAAGTAATTTGTATTTTACCCTAAACCTATTCAATTAAAATTTTATTCGTGCACACCACTTTGTTCAAAATACCCATATTTGAAACTTTCAAAAAATTATAAATTTGTCATCATGTTCTGGGCTAAATTGCCCTTCTATAACACATAATGACCACTTATGACCACCGGTCGGGTATTATTATTGACCTAATTAAATACCGATCGGCTATTAATACCCAGCCAAGTTTTATTTCGGTCAGATAGTAATGTTCGATCAGAATAAAATGGGATGGAAGTATTAAACTCGAGTATATAATGGGCAAGACAATGAAGGCAGGAGCTACGGAGGCAGGAGCCAAAGGAAGCAGGGGCGGACTTCGATTTTGGGCTCAGAGGATGTGATTAGGGGTAAGCATCGATCGGCTCGGTTCGGTTTTGGGTAGAAAATACCCCATCGAAAATCGAACCGAACTAACAAAACTGAAACCGAACTGACCGAACTTCATAAATAACTGAAACCTGAATCCAAAGTTCAGTTTGGTTCGGTTTCGGTCGGTTTTCGGTTTTCTGGGCTGCGGCCCAGAAACCCACTTGAGTTAAAAAAAAAAAAAAAAAATTGGGCCTTTTGGGTTAACTAAAGGATTCGGATTATGGGTCAGGTTAAATTACGGGTTATCGGGTCGGTTAGACTTACTGTTTGGTTTTTTCGGTCGGTTTCGGTTGGCGATTACGCCACCGAAATCCAACCCGAAGGCCGAATTGAAATTCGGTTTTGTAATCGACCCGACCCGATAACCGAATTAACCGAACCGATCGGTTCGGGTCGGGTCGGTTGAGCGGTTTTTTCGGTTAATTCAAAAATTTGCTCACTCCTAGATGTGATCGATAAAAAGAAGAGAGAGAAGGTTAGAATTGGGGAAAAAAAAGTTGGCATATTGAATAAATATAGAATCATTTAATAAATATGGAATCATTCAAAATTAAAAGTGAGCGCAAAGAGTAATGTGGGCGTCAAGAGGAACAAGATGTGCATGAATAGAATTTCCCCTTAATTAATTATGAGTAACTCAAGTGACTAGCTTTACCAAAAATATCCTTTTTACATTCCTTCTTATGACTCTAAGCATTTAATTCACCAGTGAAAAATCAAGCTTCGTTGAGAACATTATGCCACCAGACGTATCATAAATCTAAAAATTTGATGCCATCTGCTTCACCATATTTCTAAACATAAACAGTAAAAAAAAAAATTATGGGAAGCTTGAATTAGTTATTTAAATTTGTAAATGATAGCTGAGAGGGGTTAATTTTGGCCAGTAAGAAGTTGGGTAATAATAAGGGTGGCCTTCGAGCCATTGCGAGCCGGGGGTTACAAGATCAATTCTTGAAAACAACTTCTCTGCAAAGTAGAAGTAAGGCTGTATTTATCAGACCCTTCTGCAACATGGGAGTCTCGAGCACCCAGCAGTTGCCCTTTTCAAGGAATTGGTGATAATTAGATAGGATTATCCCGTTTTAGTAACTGGTCATTGTAGTGCTAATTGTTTGATGTTCGTACATACATATCCGTGGTTTATTAAAAAACAAACTCATATATTATTTTGACGAGTTTTTTGAAGTGTTGATAGCTTTAATTAATGTGCAAAGTATCCAGCAAGATGACAAGTGAATGCAATAAGATACGACTGTTTTAACTTCAAGAGCATTTTTTATATAGATAAACTATAATCAATCAAAAAAATGTATTATAAAGTTGTAGAAATGTAAATTATCTTCAAAATGGTATGAAGAATAACTCAATTGATGTTCAGATGCAAAAGTTACCACTATTTTACTGAAATACTACAATGCAATTTGACGGGCCCATCGATGGGTAAAAGGGCCATTGATGACTAGTTACCAATGGCTCATAAAGGCCCATCGATAAATTAATTGTAAAATATGTAAAACTTCTAACTACAAGACCCTTTTTACCAGGATAATTGCATAACAGATTTATTTTGGTTTTGGATGCGGGTTTGACTCGTGGGTTGGAAATTTGACTCCGTTTGACTTGGGGTTTATTCCAAACAATCCTAAACTTAGAATGGATGTTTGGATGGTTTTCATTATGATTGGATTTATTTTAATGATCAAGATTCTTCCACTTATTACTTGTATAGTTAAGATTTATTTAGGAGACTAATCATAAAAGGAGGAGAAAACTAGATTTGAAAAGGTTTATTGGAAGAAGGGTTTAGATGAATTGAACAGAACTTGTTGGAGAAAATTGAAGGTGTCTAAGAAAATTTTTGAATGAAAAATTTATTTTGGATTATGATCTTAACCCCATGGGGTTCACTCATACCCGATTTCTTGGGTTTTAATTTTGATTTGGTTTTCCAACAAGTGGACACAAATTTTAACGGATTTCAATGAATAAACATTTTGTATCTACTTGATGAAAGTATAAATGAACTTCAAAATTCTTAAAATTTAATCTTGTTACAGTTAAAGAGATAGAGATTCTAACTCTAGAAAAAGTTTGAAGAAAAATCATTGGATTACTGTATATTTACCGCTAACTCACGTAATTTTTCCTGAGATGCCAGCTCACCTGCAGTAATCCCATATATACGTATACATACACAAACACACACACACACATATGTATGTATGTACTCTTCACCACTGGTGAATTTCCCGTTTGCTCATGTGTGTGTGTGTGTGTGTGTGTATATACACACACATGAGCAAATGGGAAATTCACCGGCGGTGAATGAACTACAGATTGGTTAAAATGGAAACCTTTTAGGTTGAAAGTCATAGTACTAACACCTAAAGCAGTGAACCAGATACCCACTGCAGACCAAGCAGCGATGTATGCAGCTGAGGCATCCTAACAGAGCGAGAGATTTGAACCTTGTTCCTACATGACCTGATCAATTCGATCTATCTCAATTTTTCATTTGCTAGGCCCATAGCGAAAAAACCTACTTTCTTACGATTATGAGGTTTATTCGAGTATGAAATTCAATCCTGGAAATACAGCATCCCGCTTTTTTTTTATTACCCAGGGATTTGCGACATTTCAAAATCAAAAAATCTCTACAAGAGCAGATGCTATTAGAGAACAATTAGCCGATTTGGATTTGCCAATTATTATAGATAATTCATTGGTAGAATGGAAGGAATTGGTTTTTTTTTTTTTTTGGGAGGGGGGTGGGTGGCGCGGGGCGGACGATTTCCAAATGGACTCCTCATTCATTATATAAAGAATATTTCTTCACCGCCGCTTAGATAACCCAATACAATTATTACACATGGTGTCACTCTAAGAACAGTTAAGCGAGTTCTTTTATTTGTTGTCGGCTCCACGTGTAATAATTTTACTGGACCACCTAAGTGGCGGTGAGGAAACTCCCTTTACCACCATTGAATTTCCCACTCTCTCTCCCTCTCTCTGTATATGTATGTGTGTTATGTGTGTGTGTGTGGACATTTATATAATCAAAATAAGCGTTGCATTTGATCAAATGAGCATTCTCCTGTGATTACAATTGACATAACGAATTCGTCCTAAACGACTATAATGCAGTTGCAGTATCGGCTTCTGCTTCCACTCCGAATTGTTTGCTGTAAAGATCTGATCACCTTGGATAGTTCATCGACATCATGAACTCTTTTTCTAAGCTGTATAACCTAGTTCCATTAGCGGCACTACTACTTCCACTCGGCAAATTGGCCGTAAAGCTCGCAGATTCTTCACATCTTTCCTGCCGTGACACGGGTTTCCTCTTCTGCGATTCGGACCCGTCACGCTTCTGATACTTCGTCTTGCTTATTCTATCCAGCTCCTGCTCAACCCTCTTCATCGTTGGCCTGTCTTCCCCTTTTATACTCAAGCAAGTCTCCGCAAGCCTGGCAACTGCCTCTAGCTGCTCCCTCCTCCCTTCTTCAGCAACCCGAATGTCGAGAATATCAAACAAACGGTTCTCTTTGAATGAACAAATGAAATGCATAGCGAGGTTCGCCTCTTCTCTCCTGTGAGAAATCGCTTTCTCCCCTGTCAAGAGCTCTATGAGAATTACGCCAAAGCTGTAGACATCGCTCTTCTCGGTTAGCTGCCCCGTATGATAGTACTCGGGGTCCAAATACCCAAAGGTCCCCTGGATCATTGTGGTCACACGAGTCTTGTCGCCTGGAATGGATCTAGAGGCTCCAAAATCCGACACTTTCGCTGTAAAATTATGATCGAGGAGAATGTTGGATGACTTGATGTCTCTGTGGAAGATGGATATAGAGGCGGCAGAATGTAAGTATGCAAGGGCTCCAGCCATCTCTGTAGCAATCCTCAGGCGATCATCAAAGGACAATGATGGAACGTTGTTGCCATCGACATGCAAGTGGTCCGATAGTGTTCCTCCGGATATGAACTCATAGACCAATAAAGGGACTTCGGACTCCAGGCAACAGCCGAAGAGTTTCACCACATTCCTATGGTTAATTTGCGACAGAATCGCAACCTCATTGATAAACTGCTTAATCTCGCTCTGATTCACTATTTCAGATTTTTTAATGGCCACAACCCGTTGATCCGATAAGATGCCTTTGTAGACGGTACCATGGCCTCCACGGCCAAGAACTCTAGTGGCATCAAAATTGTTGGTTGCCTTCTTCAACTCATCCAAAGTGAAGATCTTAGTTCTCTCCACATCGTTCTCCACCGTAGCAAGCAGTTGCTGAAGCAACATGCCATGATTTCTCCGAAAGCACTTTTCCTTGTGTTTCTCTGCGTTTATATGCTGAAATCTCTTATATAACAGCAACCCGGCAGCAATTAGAATTAGAACACCTAGTCCAGCTCCTGTGCCGATGGCAATGATGATACCTGCAGGTGAAGTGACAGAGATTTATCGAGCTACATGGCAGAAAATGCTATCGAATCATGGAATATGTAGAATTCGGGCATTTACCGACACTGATTTGGGATTTGTCTGGTGAACATCCAAATCTCGGATCACCATCAATGGTGCTATGCGTGCCTTTTGGGCAGTGACATGAATAGTTCCCAAGATTGTTTACGCACAATGCATTTGAACATGGATTTCTATCTAGTGCACACTCGTCGATATCTGATAAATCACCAAAATCGTGAAAACGGAAAGAGTGAGCAGATCAATTATGTACGATATATCAATCTTAGCTGCTGAAATAAAAACTGTTACCTTGGCATCCGTTAGAGATATAAGGGTTGCCCTCAAATCCAGCTGAGCATCTGCAGCGATACCCTGAAGCACTACTCACGCAATCACTGCGCTCACTGCGGCATGCGTAAGTGCTCTGATTTTTCACTGCATAAGCACAAGTCCATGTTGCGTTGTCTGAAGAATCCCATGGAATCGCCCAATCGAGCACCACGGGCACCTTGGCATCTGCACCGTAAAAGTTAGGGTCTTGTAGTTGTACCGGATCGAACTTGAACCATTGGCGGTCGACTAAGAAAGCCTTGGTGCATGGTTTGGCATTGCTAAGCCTTTGCGGAATCGTAACGCTACTGATCTCGACATACAGCATCTGTGCACTTCCGATACTTGTCTGGCAGCATCCTATCCCTGAGCACGAGTCATTATTTTTCATTACGCCGGCTAAATCAAGGCAAACAGCTGCGCATAGAGTGGGAGGGGAAGGAGCCTGGCGGTTGAAGGGGATGATGGACGATATGGCTCTGCATCCGATGGTGACGAAGCTGTTTCGGCTGCCTGAGAATGTGTATGGCCCATTCTCCCCAAGCCCTCTCCACATGAACACCTGGGAGTCGTTGGCACTGTCTCCAGATCCACAATATAAGGTTTGTACCTGGCTGTTGATTAGCACCTGGCCTTCTGCAAGCAAGATGTTGGTCGCTTCGAACGTGCCTTCGCCCAAGTAGAGTTTAGAACCTGAGGTGGAGGATTGGTTGCACGTCAGGTTAAAACCAGGCCGGAAGCAGCCAGGTTGCCCGATGCCGAAAGGGTAGGGAATGGTGATATTGCCGCATCGTGTCTGGCATGTTGCTGGAGTTGCTGCTGCAGACAGTAGCGGCACAGCTTGCAGCTGAAATAAGAAGTAGAAGAAGAAGAAGAAGAAGAAGAATGGTGAGGGACTCATTTGCCGTGGTAAGGAGATGACAAACTGACAACACCAAATTACAAGTATTTGGGCTTTAAAATTTTAGATGTACATTTAATAATAATTTTGAGCAATGACTAAATCTTGAGAGCCAGTTTATGTTGATTATTTCATAGAGAGGACCAAGTCATTAAATCAAGGTTACTTTAGGAATTCTGTACACTTTCAAGTCTTGTTCTCATGGTAGCAATTGCTTAGAAAATATGTGTAGCCAACATAAACAGTGGTCCAAGAGTGAACTCACTGTTCCGCGTTCTTTTGTTGAACTTTGGAGCCACTGGGTCTGTCGAGATGGGTGTTGTGATACCCAAGGGGCAGTTTCCTGGTAATACCCATTGTAATGATTTTTTTTTTTTTTTTTTTTTTTTTTCTAATTGCTTCGCCTTGTTGAACTTCCTTTATGAGCAAAACTGGATCAAATAACCACATGTATTAGAACTCTATTTCATGGAAGTCAAATTTCCAATTTATTTTCCAGGAAATTTGCTCTACATGTCGCGATTGCAAGATCAAATCAGTGGTTAATTACGCATTGTAGGTAGTCCAACGTCCAGACTTTTCAACCCATGCAATTATTATGTATGCAGCTAGAGAGTGCGGTAAGAGACTTTGACCAAGACTTAAAGTTCAACGATGGAATGAACAATTTCATAGAAACTACATGAATGAAACCACTAATTTTGAGCGATAGATGGACCTCTGGGATTTCTATCTGGCTCCATTCGGCCATTAAAAAAAAAAATTCTCATATTAGAGATATTTGGTTTGTATCTCGCATCCATTGAGTATCCAAATGTGATTAAGGATCACAAGGAGTCTCAGTTGGACTTCAGTTAGAAAACTAGAGTTCTAATTGGATTGTAACACCAATTAAATGGTGGTAATGCTATTTTAATAGGATTATGATAGGAACACTATATATATCTCTTGTATGTAATACGAGAGAAACGAGTAATTGGCTGAGAGAGATACTTCTATTATTATAAGTGCTGTGAAAAGTATAGAGATACTTAGATCTCTTCTTGTAATATATTTTTCTCATAGTGGATATTTCTCTCGTTATTCTCGTGAACGTTAGTCGAATTTGGTCGGTCGAACCACATTAATTCTTGTGTTGTATTGTTTTCTTCCTCTCTACTATTGAGCTGGCACCAACAGATAAAACAGTTAGACAGTTTGGATCCAAGCATATCTTCAGTTTTGATAGATTTTTTTTTGTTATTATCCAGATATGGAGTTTGTTTGGTTAGTTGGTGATTTGTTATTCAGTCTCTTTCACAATTGGCAGGCACAGGCTTTCTTTAGCTATCTCAAATGTATATATATAACCAAGATTTCTAATGAAAAGAATGTGTTAGACAGTGTGGACGTAGGCTTCCTTTGGCCGAACCACGATACATCTCTTTGTCCCCTTTTCTATTTTTTTCTTTTCATTTTTCACATGGTATCAGAGCATGGTTTGAGGCTCGATAATTGATTGAGGGTCGATGGTCAGGCCGGAGATCCTGTCATTCATTGAGTTTTCATGATCCAACTCTTTCTCTGTTGATCCCACTCATTCGTCATGGGTGACTCTACGCAAGGCACCAATGCCAACAAAGAGCTCGGCAACATCGATTCACCCTACTTTCTTCATTCTTCTGACAATCCAGGAGTCTCCATTGTCACTCAAAATCTGACTGGAGAAAATTATGCGACATGGTCTCGTGCCATTTGAATGGCACTCCTTGCCAAGAACAAATATGGGTTCATCGATGGAACCATCGAGAAGCCCAGTCCTTCAGATCCCAAAGCATCTCAATGGGAGAGGTGCAACAAAATGGTGTATTCCTGGATCCTCAACTTAGTTCACAACGACATCGCTAATAGTGTGATGTATGCAGAGACGGCGCAGGAGGTATGGCTCGAGCTAAGTGATCGTTTTTCTCAACAAAATGCTCCTCGCATATTCCAACTTTCTCATGCCATCGCTACTCATGAACAAGGTACATCCTCAATTGCCTCTTATTTTACTGGGCTCAAAGCACTATGGGACGAACTCTCTTCCTATAATGTCGTACCGCTCTGTACCTGCGGATCTTCTAAAGAACTCATGAACATTCATCAAAGAGAGAAAGTCATGCAGTTCCTCATGGGTTTAAATGAAAGCTACAATGCAATACGCAGTCAGATTCTCTTAATGGAACCCTTACATACTGTCAATCGTGCATACTCACTGCTACTTCAGGAAGAACGGCACCGTGACCTCCGTGTGGCTCCTCCTCCTCATGAAGCCGCAGCCCTCGCCGTCAACCACTCTGGCCCTAAAGGGAAAACACCCCTGCATTGTGATCATTGCAAGCGGGACAACCATACAATCGATCGATGCTTTCTCCTTCATGGTTTTCCACCGAAGAACAATAGTCGGCGCCATCAGGGAAAGCCCAAAGGAAATCAGTACAATACTCAACACAATGGACGTATTCTTCCCACTGCTGGATCTGCCAACAGTACAGAAGGATGCAAACCACATTCAGCCATCTCACCTGAACAGTATCAACAACTGATGACACTCCTTTCAACGGTGATGCCCACTAACTCACCTGCCTCAACCGCCACTGTCTCTGGTAATATTGCTTGTCTTACTACTTCTCCTTCTATTCACTGGGTTATTGATACTGGAGCTACTCATCATATGGCGTGTTCTAAATCCTTGTTTACCTCTCTTAAACCACAGTCCAACATATCTCCTGTGACTCTTCCCAATGGTCAGACTGCTAACATCTCTTTTACAGGAACTGTGGCACTACCCAATGGACTTCGTCTAGATGATGTCCTTTATATTCCTTCCTTCAACCTTAATCTTCTATCTATTCCACAATTAACCAGGGCAACACCCTGTTTTGCAACATTCCACACTGATCATTGTCTTATTCAGGACCTTCAATCGAGGAAGATGATTGGTCAGGGTAAACTACATGGAGGCCTCTACATCCTTGATTCGACCCAAGTTAATGCTGTCTCAACCAGCCTCGTCCCTACTTTTGATCGTTGGCACTGGCGTTTGGGGCACCCCTCATCCGAGCGATTAAAGTTCCTTTCCAAGATAATTCCTAGCATTTCCATTTCTACAGATTGTGTTTGCAATATATGTCCCTTGGCAAAACAAACCAGGCTTCCTTTTCCTAATAGTTCTATTTCCAGTAAGCATGTTTTCAGTCTAATTCATTGTGACATTTGGGGTGGCTATCGTGTAGCCTCTTTATCGGGAACCCATTATTTCCTAACCATTGTTGATGATTTTTCTCGTGCCACTTGGGTATTTTTAATGCGTCAAAAATCGGAAACTCAATCCATTCTGCGCAATTTCATTTCATATGTTAAGACGCAATTTAATGTCCTTATCCAAACTCTTCGCATGGACAATGGCCAAGAATTCCTTGCCAATGACCTTCAAAATTTTCTTCACACTCATGGCATCTTTCATCAGCGTAGCTGTATTCACACCAGCCAACAAAATGGCGTAGTGGAACGAAAACATCGCCATTTACTAGATATTGCTCGGGCCCTTCGTTTTCAAGCCCATCTACCTCTCAGTTTTTGGGGTGACTGCGTTCTTACCGCAACTTATCTCATCAATAAGATACCTACAAAACTATTGTCCGGGAAAAGTCCCCAAGAGGTTCTCCTCGGATCTGCACCATCCTATCACAACCTCCGAGTCTTTGGATGTCTTTGTTATGCCCAAAACTCTTACATATCTCATAAATTCGATGCCCGCGCACTGCCCGGGATTTTTGTTGGCTACCCTCTTGGTCAAAAAGGATATTGAATTTATGACCTTGCATCCAAGAAAATATATGTCAGTCGTGATGTAGTCTTTCATGAGACAATTTCCTTTTAGAGACACTGAAATAACTACATATCCTTCTTTACCACTGCCTATCATTCATGATAATGGTCATACCGAACCCATTACACTTCAGTCCCCAACCAACATTAGCATCGATAGCAGGGTACCACCCATACCCGACCAAGTTGTCACCCACCAACTTGACATTGACAGTCCTCATTGTGATCAAACAACGCCTGACCAAGCAGTCGTCCACCAACCTGATCCTGACCCGCAAGTCAGTAATGAAACTGTTCCCATGCCTCGCCGCTCTAGTCGTATCTCGAGACCACCTCCTTACTTGTAGGATTTTGCCAATTCCATTATGGGTACACCAGCAGCTAAAGAATCCACATCTCACCCCATTTCTTCCTACCTCAAGTACTCGCACCTTTCCTCTACACACAGGTCCTATGTTGCTGCTATCACCTCTTCCATCACCCCTGTTACTTTTGCTCAGGCCAACCAATCGCCACAATGGCGCAAAGCTATGGCACATGAACTGCAAGCTCTTGAAGCCAATAAAACTTGGCATCTCACACCTCTACCTCCCGGAAAACACACTATTGGTTGCAAGTGGGTCTATAAAATCAAATACAAGCCTGATGGATCCATCGAACGCTACAAAGCCCGACTTGTCGCCAAGGGTTTTACCCAACTCGAAGGCCTAGATTACCATGAAACCTTCGCCCCTGTTGCCAAGCTTGTTACCGTCAGATGTCTCTTAGCCATCGCCTCTATCAAACATTGGCCTCTTCACCAATTGGACGTAAATAACGCCTTCTTACATGGCGACTTACACGAAGAGGTCTACATGAAACCACCGCCTGGCCTTTCTATTGGTTCTACCAAACTTGTATGTCGGCTACAAAAGTCCCTTTACGGTTTAAAACAAGCATCCCGCAACTGGTTTTCTAAACTATCTACTGCCTTGATCTCACACGGTTTTATCCCCTCCAAGGCAGACTACTCCCTTTTTAGCAAATTCACCAAGACAGGTTGCATCCATGTTCTCGTCTATGTCGATGACATTATTGTCACTGGGGATGACCCCAATGGCATAATCGTCATCAAGCGCTCCCTTCACTCCAGCTTTCATATCAAAGACCTGGGCACCCTCAAATATTTCCTCGGCATTGAGATTGCCCGTTCCTCTAAAGGCATCTTTCTCAACCAACGCAAATACGTCCTTGATTTACTCAATGATTCTGGCCTTCTTACGACCAGTGGCTTTTCCAATGGAACAACACCTCAAACTTTCTGGCACTAATGGCACGCCCTTGGAAAATCCATCTACTTATCGTCGCTTAGTTGGACGTCTCATTTACTTAACCATCACCCGTCCTGACATTACCTACTCTGTCCACATCTTGAGTCAGTTCATGCATACACCTCTTCAACCTCACTATAATGCTGCTCTTCGCCTGCTTCGCTACCTTAAAGGTACCCCAGGTAAAGGCCTCCTCTTGCCATCCACTGGTTCACTTCATCTCACGGGCTATTGCGACTCTGATTGGGCAAGCTGCCCGATGACTCGTCGCTCCACTAGTGGTTATTTTACTATGCTCGGTTCCTGCCCTATCTCCTGGAAAACAAAGAAGCAAGTCACTGTGGCTCGTTCATCTTGTGAAGCCGAATATCGCTCCATGGCTTTGCTTTGTTGTGAATTAGTTTGGTTGAAATCCTTACTACAGGATGTCCATATCTCCCATTCGGAGCCTATCACTCTTCATTGTGACAACAAAGCCGCGCTCCATATTGCCACCAATCCTGTTTTCCATGAACGAACCAAACATATTGAATTAGACTGCCACTTTGTTCGTGACAAGATCACTGATGGGCTCATCAAACCTTCATACATGCCCACCGCAAGTCAGCTGGCCGATAAATTTACCAAAGCTCTAGGCAAGGACAGGCTCCTGTTTTTACTTGGCAAGTTGGGCATGTATGATATCCATGCTCCAACTTGAAGGGGGGTATTGAGCTGGCACCAACAGATAAAACAGTTAGACAGTTTGGATCCAAGCATATCTTCAGTTTTGATGGATTTTTTTTGTTATTATCCAGATATGGAGTTTGTTTGGTTAGTTGGTGATTTGTTATTCAGTCTCTTCCACAATTGGCAGGCACAGGCTTTCTTTAGCTATCTCAAATGTATATATATAACCAAGATTTCTAATGAAAAGAATGTGTTAGACAGTGTGGACGTAGGCTTCCTTTGGCCGAACCACGATACATCTCTTTGTCCCCTTTTCTATTTTTTTCTTTTCATTTTTCACAGATCTCAATGGGAGATTCGATCCCCAACAAGTGGTATCTGATCCGAACCAGGCTCTAATACCAATTGTTAGCAAAAATAATAATACAAGTGCAACAACCGGCGGAATATAATAGTTAACTGAAAGGAAAAAAGAAATTGAGACAGTGAACTCATAGATTTACGTGGTTCGGCAATGTGCCTACATCTACGGAAACACGATCAAAAGCTTCCACTATATCAAAAAAAGATACACAATTCTTTTCCTTTCAACCACAAGAAAGAAATCAATGAAATCACAAAAAATATAAGATCAAACTCTCACCTCAAAAGAAATATAATGGTATTGTACCTGTACTATAGCTACTATAGCTACTGCCTTTTTCCTTTGCTTCAGCTGCAAAAGAATCCCAAAGGAAGCCGCCACCTTCCTTCTTTTTTTTCTTTTTTTTCTTTTTTTTTTTTTCCTTCCGGCCGAACCCTTACGGAAAACAAATAGCAGCCACACCCTTCTTTTCCTGCTTTTGGCCAAAGCTTATTAGCAGCCGCCCACTAATCTTTCTTTACTTCTGGCCAAAAATAATTAGCAGCTGCCCCGCCACTTAAGTTTTCCCCTCGAGTAGCAGCAGCACCCACTTTTTTCTTTTGCCGAAAACTTATAGCCACCACCCAAAAACCCTTTCAAAACATAATAAAGAATTTGGGCTGGTTCGGATCCGATTGGACAGACTCATGCAGCAATTAGGGCTCAAAAGGCAACAAGAGAGGTTTGCAATAGGGCGACCCACTCTCTCCTTTTCTTTTTATCTTGGTTGCAACTGGCCTTAATAGCTTGATCCATAAAGCAGAAAATGCAGGCCATACCTAGGGCCTCCCATGGTTCACTTACAACTGTCTTTATCAACCTCTAATATGCAGACGATACTCTTATTTTTGAACGGACTGACATTAGACAAGTATGCATTCTTAAATGGATCCTGTATTACTCTGAGAACTGATCAAGGCCAATTTTCGTAAGAGTACACTGGTTATTCTTGGGAAGAAAAACCTCTATGTAGGCTATCATTTAGGCTATTTTTAGCTGTTGAGATGCATCTTTCCCTATACGATACCTAGAGATGCCTATCTGATCAGGAAAATTATATTGCCTGGACTTGGAGCCCTTTTCGACACTATGAAAAAAGGGTAGATAGGAGACAAGGGAAGGTCCTATCCCTTGGAGGAAGGGTCGTACTCCTCAGCACTGTCCAGTGTGATGCTTCAGTAAGAGGTGGCTTTGGTGGCAGCAACGACTTTAGCGACAACTCCATTTGGGTGCCCCAGTGAGGTGAGAAGAGAGAGGAATTTTAGAGAACTTGAGTTTGTATCTATTGAACTAAGAAGAGATACTGGATTTATATAGTATTAATTTAGGAGCTATAGAGTTTGAGAGAATTTATAGAGGACAATGGGATTTACGTTTAGAATTAAAAAGATAAATCCAATTTAGATGTTAAAATGATTGAATTTATAGAGAAGATGAAAGGTTTGGAGTTAGAAAATATGAAACATTTGATAGTTATAGAAGATGAAAGATTTGGGAGATAGAGAAAACTAATAATTGATTTATTTTTTATTTATGCATTTATTCATTTATTTATGATTAAAACTTAAGAGTTATTACATTCTACCCCATTTGAAAAATAATTTCGTCCTTAAAATTAAACAAGGCAAAGCAAGGAAATACTTTCTGTCTACTTTGGACTCGTAATAAAAGTTCTTTCTTCTTCCCATTTAGTCGACCATTTATTTTTAACAGCTTCTCACCATTCACATTAATAGAGCTTGAACTTGATCAATGGAATAGGCGAATCATTTTCTTAAGAAATAGTTAGAATCAGAACCAATAAAGAATTATAGAAATATAACTCTAAAATAACAAAAAATTTCAAAGCATAAATATTTTATTTTTACTAGGATGGAAATTTTTAGTCCCTTAAGAAGTCAGACATGGATAAAAATAAATGGATCACTAATTAGGAACAAAATAAGAGAAGATCGAAGAGTCAAAGTAATAAGATTTAAATATTTCAAAAAGTATTATAACATATACGTGGCAAATACTATACTGTAATCTGAACCAATCAAATTCAATTGAATTGATTTTGGAAACCTAGGATCGAATACCACTAGACTACTCTCACCCAAGTCATCAGACTATGACAAAAAACATATGTAGAAATAGTTGAAAATATAAAAATTATTATATTAATCTGTAACAATAAAATTAGCTATTATAACTTAAAGTTAATATCATTTAATGTAGTCGATTTTATAATAAAGGTATTTTTGTCTAAAATTAAATATAATTAGAAAAACTAATTGATGGAATATTACTATTTCGATTGTCTCCAATACAAATCCAAGAAATAGTCACATAAATTGCCCAGTAATAAGTCGAACCTACTGTCTAACAAATAAGAATAATTATGTATGATCCAGTAAATCATCACGCACTTATAGTATGTAAAATGTTTAGTTGTACAAGTTAACAAGTTTATAGTCGAAACAGAGTATTTTCCACCTTCAGTTTCTCCCCCTAACTTAGTGTCATTCAAGTAAAATTTATGCTAGATCCAAAATCTTGTTCTTATAATTTGTATATGGATTATATCATATACAATGTTTCAACTGGGTTTTATTAGTTTGTCAAATGGTTTAAAAAATTTGTTCAACTTATACTTTATTGAATAAATCATAATCGGTTAAATCAAAGATTTATTGATTTGAGACATCAAAAAGATAATAACCAGATAAGTATATGGATGATGAGAGGTTTTCTGTGTGACATAGATTTTTTAATTAAATAACCAGTATACATAACAACTTGCATAGACACCAACACAAAATGATATCACAAACAATATTTTTTTGACAATTATAGCTCCTTAAGTGATTTAACAGATATTAAAAATCTAATAAAATTATGTAATTTAATAAGTATTTATTAAATTTCAAGCAATATAAAGAAATAATGGCAATATCAATGATTGCACTTGTAATAATAAATTTATTTTCTAAAAATTGAACAATATAGTTAAAACAATATTTTTATATAAAAAAAAAAACTAGCATGTTTAATGAGTCTAAAAAGAGCTCACCTTGATTCATGAAATTTTTATCTATCAATTAGCAATTACGTGAAGTAATCTACATATAGAATTATAATATAATTGCTAAAAATTGTTTTAACTTGAATTTAGTTGATTTTTAAAGATTTTTCTAATGTTCATATCACTCAAAACTAATTTTTAAGGTTAAATAATATTAGTAAGTCTGAAATCAATAAACATATTTGAATCCATCTTATTGGGTATATAAGATAAATGATGTTGTTTTTAAGTTATTATAGTTAGTGGATAGTGGGTGAGTTAATCCTAATATCCAATAAAATAAATCTAATAGGTATTAAGGAAGATACGTTAACCAACCTTATCCAATGGAGATCAATAGAAGGAAAAAGGTGGAGTTTCTACCGACGAAACTCTGATGAGGGTGTGATAGCTCCGGCGTGGAGTGATTCCAACAACGGTCCTACAAGATGCTTTAGCGAGAGATAGTGGTTTCGATGGCAGCAACGACTCTGACTGCGGTACTATTTGGGTGCTCCAGCAAGGCAAGGAAAAAGAGAGAAGAATTTTAGAAAACTTGAGTTTGTATGTGTTGAATTGAGAAGAGATATTAGATTTATATTATGTTGGATTTAAAAGTTATATAATATGAAGGGTTTGAGAAAATTAAAAAAGATAATAGGATTTATGTTTAGAGTTAAAAAGATAAATTTAATTTGGAGATTAGAATAGTTGAATTTATGGAGGAGATGAAATGTTTGGAAGCTAGAGAAGATTAAAAGTTTGGGAATTAGAGAATGTGAAAGGTTTGAGAGTCACAAAACATAAAAAATTTGGGAAGTTAAAAAATATTAGTAATTGAATTAATTATATTATTTATTTATTTATTTATTATTTATGATTAAAACTTAACAGTTATTACAGTTCTGTTTGTGTTTTGATATGTATGGTTACTTATTTTATTTTCTGCTTAATAAATTTGTTATTTAATTAACTAAGTTAAATTTGGTAGCAATCATATTCGCCTCTCCCAGGCTTACCTTCCTCTGTTATCAATCCCAATATTTGTTTCCTTGAAAATCTCCCAACTGGTATACATGAGAGCAGTCTGAACAAACTTCTTTTGTAATAATACTCTGAAATCAGAGAGTGCATGGAGCCCTTCCCTCCCACATCTCCCATGTAAGACATAAACTCAGCAAGTTACTAACTTGTGCCCCGACCTCCAAGGAGGTACACAACATGAAAAGATACTCAAACTACTCAATATTCAATTCATAAAAAGGATGGGAAAGGGAGCCCACTAGACCATAATTGCCAAGGAAGAGACAAGTAATAACACAATTTAGCACAACTTCCCATGCTTAGACACAAATGCGTGGCACCACTACCGCATTCCAAATTCATCTCAACTAAGTGGGGTTTATCCTGACATAAATACTTGTAGATATTAGCAATACAAACTTCTCAAAGGATGATGCCATACCAGATGATCATATCCTCACAGGCTAATCGAGGAATCGGGATAGCACAAATGACATTAATCTTTTAGGTTTCTGATGGGTTTGATGGCTTGATATTCTTAGCAAGAGTTAAATTTTCATTGGTTTTGTGAATAAAATGGTTAGATTCCTAAGAAGGAAAGAAAATAGGATATTTTGGTAAATCTAATCACTTGAGTTACTTTTGAATAAGGTAAAATATAAATTACTTTTATGAGATGATACATTTATGCTTAACTATCTTCCAGATTGGAACATAAATGTTTAAACCCTTTATTTGGTATAAAATTAAGATGTTACCTTATCTTGATAAGAATTTTCATAAAACCAACTCCTCGACTTATACGAAGGCTTATTCCCACTAATTGAAACAAGATGGAGAAGTCCAAAATGAGCCATAATCTAGATACATCGTTGAAACATAATTATGGTTAGTCAAACGAACTGAAACAATATTGGTTCTGATAAAAAAAATATAATTAGTCATATACTTATAAAATATACAATATGATTAAGAGAGATTTCAACAAGGCCAGGATAAGACTGTCAACAAAGTCCTCTATGAAATTTAATGACGACTGCAAGTGATTCCATAATCAAACAAGTGTGGACTAGGAAACTGCCCCACTATTTTTTTATTCTTTTGTCTTCTTTTTCACTAAGACAGGTCCTAAAAACTATAATCGCTCATGATAGATACCAGACACATCTTTGAGCGTTAGTTTTCGTAGTTAATGAGGAAAATTCCTAACCAACTGTTGACAAAAAAAAAAAAAGCAAAAATCATTATGCATAAACACCAATTAAAGTGCAAGTTACATCCCATTAATGAGTAGTTTAAAATGGAGATTATATCCCATTCAATTGAAAATTAAAATACGAGTTACATCTTTAAAATGGGGATTACACCTCGATTATCTCTAAATTAATGAGGGTTTAAATTTCCAAAACTCTTATAAAAGCCAAAAAGGCTAAAGAAAAAAAAGGGGGGGAGACCCGGAGGAGATGATCCATGCACCTCTATGAGAGAATCCACCTCTAGTACAAGAAGAATAGAAATTCTCATTTTATAAAGAGTGCTGCTCTCTCTTAATATATAGATTTTTATCTCTTAAAGAGTTCTACTCTTTCATTTCTAAAGTCATGCAAGATTTTTCAACTCCAAGAGTTCGGTGTTAAAATCATCAATGGGAAATATGATTATCTCCCACTGCTATATTGGATATGAATAATATGTGGATCATCAACTAAAGAGAGATTCATATTTCAAATATAAAATAGCTAACACATGGATCATCAAAGAGAGATTCATATTTCAAAGCCTAAAATAGTTAATACATGGATCATCTGTCATAGAGAGATCCACGTCTCGAAAGTAAAGAAATGCTAAAACGCAGCATGGAGAATCTTAACCTAACATAGATAATATGTGGATCATCATCAAAAAGAGATCTATATTTCAAAGCTCAAAATGGCTAATACATGGATCATCTGTCATAGAGAAATCAGCGTCTCGAAAGCCAAAAAAGGCTAAAACGCAACCTTCACTGAGTCATATTTTATCTCTCAAGATAGCCAAAATGCGGATCTTCAGTCAGAGAGATCCGCGAATTGGGCTAACAAGAGTGGGCCTTACAGGGTCTCATCATCGTGCCTAAGCATATTATACAAGAAGCGAACATTCGATCACAACAAAGCCGTGAATCTAAAGTTTGAGATTCATATTCAAGTTATAATTCAAAAGAGCCGCAAATCTAAAATTTAAGATCAACATTCCAGCTGTAATCACACGAAAGTTGCGAATATAAAGTTTGAGATTCACATTCCAGTTACAGTCCGGAGGAGTTGTGAATCTAAAGTTTGAGATACATGTTCTAGTTATAATTACATCAAAACTGTGAATCTAAAGTTTGAAATTCGCATTCCAGTAGTAGTCTGAAAAAATTGTGAATTTAAAGTTTGAGATTCGTGCTCAGATTGCAGTTTAAAGAAAACACGAATCTAAAGATTGAGATTCATGTTTTTCTTTTCAGTTATGAACCAGAGGATTAAAGACATCAGTTACAAATTCTGATAATTTAATACAAATCTACCAAACCAAAAGGCAGAAAATTAATTCTCATATTGTGGAGGCCATCAGTTAGACAGCTAAATCAATTCAAAAGTCTCCAAATATCTATAAATAGCAGAAGTTTAAGCGAAAAAAGGGATCCAAAGATCAATATTATAGAGAGAACTATTTCTCATCCAAGTGCTGGTGTTATCAGTGATTTAAAACTCTTGCCAACTAAAAATATTATACAAAGTGTCAATGGAGAGCAAGATCGTCCTCCACAGCTACTCTAGAGTCCAGTTTTAAACAAAGAGGAAATTATATTTTCCTCATTTTCTGCAAATGGGAAACCGTTGAAATTGTAATCCTTTAGTGAAAAAGCTCAATAGAAAATCATTTATGATTTTATGGTGCACAGAAGATTGGCGACTCCGCTGGGGACACATGTCATCACTGATGATAAGGTTGTAGCTCAATCTAATATTATTCCAGTTGGCAGTATGGTCGAATCACTCATCATTGAGTTCGATCAAGAGAAATATAAAGAATTCCTCTCCTCTGGCTCCAGAAGCCCTACTTCCTTACAGAGATACCGTAAGATTTCTAACAACTCAGCCTCTAAAGATTCAAAGGCAGGAGTTCAATAAAAAGACTCCTCAGACCAATCTGCTCTCAAAGGAGAATCATCTCCTTCACCAGCACAAGACTCAGAGTCTGTTCCACTTGATCTCCTTGAGAGTATGGATCAAGATCCCCATTATAATAAGGAGAAACGACCATTTTCTGATTGCCAAAAAGATGACTCAGAAAATAAAGTTTCTTTCACCTGCACAATGAGAAAGAATTTTAGAAGAAGTAAAGCTCGTGCTCTCTGTAGAGCCAAGAAACAAAGAGAATCTGTTGAACCATAAACGCAAAGACATCCAGTTCAAGTATGGAGGCCAAGAAGTGAAGTAGAGATTCCAAACAAGAAGAAAAATTAAGATGTAGATGGGTTTGAGAGTATGGATCAGTTTTCAACTGACATACGTCGTCTTCAGCCCAACCATTAAAAAGAAGAATGACATCGGACAGAGACTCTTAGAGTTAGAAACTCTTAATGATAAGCGTTTGGAGCTCAACAAAGTATTGAATTTTACCAAGCACGGATTTTCAAAACTTTCAACAAAAAAGTTAGGCAGAGAACTTTTAATAAGGGTGATCTGATCCTTTCAGTAAGAAAACCAATCATAACTAATAAAAAATTTAGAGGAAAGTTCCAGCCAAAATGGGAAGGACCCTTTGTCATTGATGCACTTTACTCTAATGACGCATATCGTTTGGCGAAACCAAATGGTGACAAAATAATAATGTCAATCAATGGAAAATTTCTGATAAAATATTATTCCTGATGAAAGGTTAACTTTCAAGCGAAAAGAAAAACCTTGAACTATTCAAAGAATTGAAAAGAAGTTCATTTTTATTGAGTTCCAGCATGTTGTAGAGCGCCAAATGAATCATATGTCTCTATGACTAAGGATAGAGGAAAGGTTGGCATTTTAAGCCCAAATGAAATCATCAACAACTCATCATGCTGAGGGGAATAGCATGGCTAGTCTAACGCAAACGGCGACTAGTGAAGGATAATCAAATCTGTTTATAACTGGGGGTTTGCTAAAAATTCTATATACTTGTCATGGTAAGTTCCTATCTTTGACAAGTTTGAAATCCATTGACTCTGGAATCAAAGAAGTTTAAAACGCAAATTTCCATAAAGTCGCGAAGCACAGATTTTCACAAAGTCGCCCTTTGGCGAAAAAAAAAAATTTCTTCCAAATTTGCTAAGTTAAAAATTATCTCTAGCAAACAAAATTTCTTTCTTCCAAATTTGCTAAGTTAAAAATTATCTCTAGCAATTCAAAAACTGTTATACTACGAGTTACTGAACAGAGGAGATCATAATTTGTTCAGGAAAGTTAATGAATACTTCTATCTTGTTCAAAAAAATTATTCATTCGTCGCAAAATCTACTTGGGCGGTTAAATACTGACTCTATATTTCAAGTTAATGATTACCTCTAGATAATATACACAAAGAGTCAATAATGCATCAAGTTAACAGTTATCTCTGATCATTAATACCAAATGCATTCATCAAATTAATAGTTACCTCTAAATGAATGACGACAAATTCAAATTTCCAATCCACCAAAATTTTGTAAAGTTAAAAATTATCTCTGGCAAAGCAAAATTTCCTTCCACCAAAATTTTGTCAAGTTAAAAATTACTCTGGTAAAACAAAATTTTCCTTCCACCAAAATTTGTCAAGTTAAAATTATCTCTGACAAATCCTATATTTGTCGAGTTAAAAATCACCTCTGACAAATTCAAATTCATTTTCTTCCAAAATTTATCAAGGTAAAGATTAACTCTGACAAATCCAAATTTTGTTATGTTAAAAATTACCTCTGACAAATCCAAATTCCATTTCTTCCGAAATTTGTCAAGTTAAAAATTAACTTGAGAAATCCAAATTCAATTTCTTTCAAAATTTGTCAAGTTTAAAATTTAAGTTCCACCAAAATTTTTCAAGTTAAAAATTATCTCTGACAAATCCAAATTGAATTTTCACTAAAACTTGTCAAGTTAAAAATTATCTTTGACAAATCCAAATTAAATTCCCACCAAAATTTGTCAAGTTAAAAATTACTTCTGACAAATTCAAATTTTATTTTCTCTAAAATTTGTTAAGTTAAAAATTATCTCTGACTGAATGACAAGTTTTATAAAACCACAATAAAATTTAAAGTATTCCAAAATATCTTCAAAAAGTTAAAGACATTTTGGAAATTTTGGAGGGGGTTCAGTTGACAAAAAAAAAATCAAAATAATCATACATAAACACCAATTAAAATGGTAGTTACATCCCATTAATGAATGATTTAAAATGGAGGTTACACCCCATTCAATTGAAAATTAAAACGGGAGTTACACCTTTGAAATGGGGGTTATACCTCTATTATCTCTAAATTAATAACGGTTTAAATTTCCAAAACTCCTATAAAAACCAAGAAGGGTAAACAAAAAAAAAGGGGAGAGACCCGGAGGAGATGATCCACACACCTCTATGAGAGAATCCACCTCTAGTACAAGAAGAATAAAATTTCTCATCTTATAAAGAGTGATGTTCTCTCTTAATCTAGAGATTTTTATCTCTTAAAGAGTTTTACTCTTTTATTTCCAAAGTCATGCAGGACTATTCATTTCCAAAGTCATGCAGGACTATTTCTACTCCAAAAGTTCATTGTTAAAATTATCTATGGAAAATATGATCATCTCCCACCGCTACATTGATAAGAACAATATGTGGATCATCAACTAAAAAAATATCCATATTTCAAGTATAAAATTGCTAACACATGGATCATCAAAGAGAGATTCACATTTTAAAACCTAAAATGGCTAATACATGGATTATCTATCATAGAGAGATCCACGTCTTGAAACTAAAGAAATGCTAAAACGCAGCATGGAGAATCTTAACCTAACATAGATAATATGTGGATCATCATTAAAGAGAGATCTATATTTCAAAGCTCAAAATGGCTAATACATGGATCATTTGTCACAGAGAGATCCGCGTCTCGAAAACCAAAAAAGGCTAAAACACGACCTTCAGATAATCGCATTTTATCTCTCAAAATAGCCAAAATGCAGATCTTCAGCCAGATAGATCCACAAATTGGGCAAACAAGAGTGGGCCCTAAAGGGTCTCATCATCACACCCAAGCATATTATACATGAGGCGAACATTCTATCATAACAAAACTGCGAATCTAAAGTTTGAGATTCGCATTCCAGTTATAATCCAAAGGAGCTGCGAATTTAAAATTTAAGATCTGCGATCCAACTGTAATCACACCAAAGCTGCTAATCTAAAATTTGATATTCATATTCCAGTTACAGTCCGAAGGAGCCGCGAATGTAAAGTTTGAGATCCACATTCCAGCTGTAATTCCATCAAAGCTGTGAACTAAAGTTTGAGATTCGCATCCCAATAGCAGTCTGAAAGAAGTATGAATCTAAAGTTTAAGATTCACATTCTGATTACAGTTTAAAAAAATGTGAATCTAAAGATTAAGATTCGCGTTTTGCTTTTCAGTTACAATCCAGAGGATTAAAGACGTCGGTCATAATTTCTGAAGATTTAATACAAATCCACAAACCAAAATGCGAAAAATTAATTCTCGGATCATGGAGGCCATCAGTTGGACAGCTACATCAACTCAAAAGTCTCCAAATATCTATAAATAGCATAAGCTTAAGCGAAAAAAGGGATCCAGAGATCAATATTATAGAGAGCTATTTTTCATCCAAGTGCTGGTGTTATCAGTGATCTGAAACTCCTGCCAACTAAAAATATTATACAGAGTATAAACGGAGAGTAAGATCCTTTATTGAAAAAGCTTAATAGAAAATTATTTACGATTTTATGGTGCACAGAAGATTAGCAACTCCACTGGGGACACCTATCATCACTGATGATAAGGTTGAAACTCAATCTGATATTATTCCATTTGGCAACATGGTCGAATCACTCATCATTGAGTTTGATCAAGAGAAATATGAAGAATTCCTCTCCTCTGGCTCCAGAAGCCCTACTTTTTTATGGAGATGTCGTAAGATTTCTAACAATTCAACCTCTAAAGAGGTTTCAAAGACAGGAGTTCATAAAAAAGACTTCTCAGACCAATCTGCTCTCTAAGAAGAATCATCTCATTCACCAGCATAAGACTCGGAGTCTGTTCCGCTTGATCTCTTTGAGAGTATGAATCAGGATCCCCATAATAACAAGGAAAAACGACCATTTTCTGATTATCAAAAAGATAATTCAGAAAATAAAGTTTATCTCACCCGTACAATGAGAAGGAATCTTAGAAGAAGTAAAACTCGCGCTCTCTGTAGAGCTAAGAAACAAAGAGAATATATTGAACCATAAGCGCGAAGACCTCCAGTTCAAGTATGGAGGCCTAAAAGCGAAGTAGTGGTTCCAAACAAAAAGAAAATCAAGATATAGATGGGTTTGAGAGTATGGATCAGTTTTCAACTGACTTACGTCGTCTTCAGCCCAACCATTAAAAAGAAGAACGACATCGACAGAGACTCTTAGAGTTAGAAGCTCTTGATGATAAGCGTCTGTAAGCTCAACAAAGTACTGAAGTTTACCAAGCACGGATTTCCAAAACTTTCAACAAAAAGATCAGGTAGAGAACTTTTAAGAAGGGTGATATGGTCCTTTCAGTAAGAAAACCAATCATAACTAAACAAAAATTCAGAGAAAAGTTCCAGCCAAAATAGGAAGGACCGTTTGTCATTGATGCATTTTACTCTAATGGCGCATATCGGTTGGCGAAACTGAATGGTGACAAAATAATAATACCAATCAATGGAAAAATTTTGACGAAATATTATTCCTGATGAAAGGTTAACTTTCAACCGAAAGGAAAAACCTTGAACTATTTAAAAAAATTGGAAAGAAGTTCATTCTTACTGAGTTCCAGCATGTTGCGGAGCGCCAAATAAATCCTACGTCTCTATGACTAAGGATAGAGGAAAGGTTGACATTTTAAGCCCAAATAAAATCATCGACAACTTATCATGCCGAGGGGAATAGCGTGGCTAGCTCAACGCAAACGACGACTGGTGAAGGATAATCAAATCTGTTTATAATTTGGGGTTTGCTAAAAATCCTATAAATTTGTCATGGTAAGTTCCTACCTTTGACAAGTTTGAAATCCATTGACTCTGGGATCAAAGAAGCTTAAAATGCAAATTTTCATAAAGTCGCGAAGCACAAACTTTCACAAAGTCGCGCTTTGGCAAACAATTTTTTTCCTCCAAATTTGTTAAGTTAAAAATTATTTCTGGCAAAAGCGTGAATTTAAAGTCGCGCTCTTCTTCTTTTTCTCCAAATTTGCTAAGTTAAAAATTATCTCTGCCAAACAAAATTTTCTTCCTCCAAATTTACTAAGTTAAAAATTATCTCTAGCAATTCAAAAGATTTTATACTACGAGTCACTAAACAGCGGAGATCATAATTTGTTCAGGAAAGTTAATGAATACTCCTATCTTGTTCAAGAAAATTATTCATTCGTCGCAAAATCTACTTGGATAGTTGAATACTGACTCTATATTGTCTAGTTAATGATTACCTCTGAACAATATACAACAAAGAGTCAATAATGTATTAAGTTAACAATTATCTCTGATCACAATACCAAGTGCATTAATCAAGCTAACAATTATCTCTAAATGAATGATGACAAATCAAACTTCCATTCCACCAAAAATTTTTCAAATTAAAAATTATCTCTGGCAAAACAAAATTTTCTTTCACCAAAATTTTGTCAAGTTAAAAATTATCTCTGGTAAAATAAAATTACCTTTCACCAAAATTTTGTCAAGTTAAAAATTACCTCTGGTAAAACAAAATTCCCCTTCTATCAAAATTTGTCAAATTAATGATTATCTCTGACAAATCCAAATTTGTCAAGTTAAAAATTATCTCTTACAAATTCAAATTCAATTTCTTCTAAATTTATCAAGTTAAAGATTACTTTTGACAAATTCAAATTTTGTCAAGTTAAAAATTACCTCTGACAAATCCAAATTTCATTTCTTTCAATATTTGTTAAGTTAAAAATTATCTCTAACAAATCCAAATTCAATTTCTTCTAAAATTTGTCAAGTTAAAAATTTAATTTTCACCAAAATTTGTCAAGTTAAAAATTACCTCTGACAAATCCAAGTTTAATTTCTACCAAAATTTGTCAAGTTAAAAATTATCTCTAACAAATCCAAATTCAATTTCCACCAAAACTTGTCAAGTTAAAAATTATCTCTGACAAATTCAAATTTTATTTCCACCAAAATTTGTCAAGTTAAAATTTACCTCTGACTGAATGACAAGTTTTATCAAACCACAAGGAAATCCAAAATATTCCAAAATATCTTTAAAAAAGTTAAAAACTATTTCAACTCTAAGAGTTCGGTGTTAAAATCATCCATGGGAAATATAATCATCTCCCACCGCTATATTAGATATGAATAATATATGGATCATCAATTAAAGAGATATCAATATTTCAAGTCTAAAATGTCTAACACATATATTATCAAAGAGATATTCATATTTTAAAACTTAAAATGGCTAATATATGGATCATTTGTCATAGAGAGATCTGCGTCTCGAAAGTAAAGAAATGCTAAAACGCAGCATGGAGAATCTTAACCTAACATAGATAATATGTGGATCATCATCAAAGAGAGATCTATATTTCAAAGCTCAAAATGGCTAATACATAGATCATCTTTCATAGAGAGATCTGTATCTCGAAAGCCAAGAAAAGCTAAAATGCAACCTTCACATAGTCGCGTTTTATCTCTCATGATAACCAAAATGTGGATCTTCAGTCAGAGAGATCCGCGAATTGGGCTAACAAAAGTGTGCCCTACAAGGTCTCATCATAGCATCCAAGCATATTATACAAGAAGCAAACATTCTATCACAACAAAATTGCGAATCTAAAGTTTGATATTTACATTCCAGTTATAATCCAAAAGAGCCGCGAACCTAAAATTTAAGATCCGCATTCCAGCTGTAATCACACCAAAGCTGCGATTATAAAGTTTTAGTTTCACATTCCAGTTACAGTCCGTAGTAGCCGCGAATCTAAAGTTTGATATCTGCATTCCAGCTGTAATTCAATCAAAGCTGTGAATTTAAAATTTGGGATTCGTATCCCAGTAGCAGTATGAAAGAATTGTGAATCTAAAGTTTGAGATTCACGGTCTGATTACAGTTTAAAGAAAACGCGAATCTAAACATTGAGATTCGCGTTTTGCTTTTCAGTTACGATCCAGAGGATTAAAAACGTTGGTTACAAATTCTGAAAATTTAATACAAATCCACCAGACCAAAATACGGAATATTAATTCTCGGATCGTGGAGGCCATCAATTGGACAGCTACATCAACTCAAAAGTCTCCAAATATCTATAAATAGCAGAAGTTTAAGTGGAAAAAGAGATTCGGACATCAATATTATAGATAGAGCTATTTTTCATCCAAGTGTTGGTGTTATCAGTGATCTGAAACTCTTGCCAACTAAAAATATTATAAATAATGTCAACGAAGAGCAATATCGTCCTCCACAGCTACTCTAAAACTCAGTTTTAAACAAAGAGGAAATTATATTTTCCTCATTTTCTACAAATAGAAAACCGTTGAAATTGTAATTCTTTATTGAAAAAAAAAATTTAATATAGAATCATTTACAATTTTATGGCGCACACCAACCACTTTCAAAAATCTCGATAAGTGCCTTCACATGTCATGTAATTAGCACACATATTTATCTTTCTCTCCATATATGATAAATGTAGAGCTGACGGAAACAATCACCAATTAATTATGCATCCTGAAATAAACGATGATAATTGGTACTACTATTTTGGAAAGCTGTAAGAACCCGCTACGTAAGCAAAATTCGTTGACTAGGAATCATATGCGAAACCATACACATTCTCAAGCAGCCGAAACAGCTTCGTCACCATCAGATGCAGTGCCATATCGTACATCATCCCCTTGAGCCCCCTGGGTCCTTCCCCTCACTCTATGCGCAGCTATTTGCTTTGATTTCACGGGCGTAACGAGAAATAATGGCTCGTGCTCAGGGATCGAATGCTGTCAAACAAGTATCGGAAGTGCACCGACTCTGTCTGTCAAGATCAGTGGTTCACAATTATGGAGTCATGGGATTTCATTACAAAATACATTAATTCTTATCTCATATCCAATATATAACTAAATATTTCATCTCTACGGATGGTAATGGACATGTCTATGGATTAATTTTTACTTCGCCCTATACAATTTAAATTAAAAATAAAATTTTATTTTTCTAATTCAAAATTTTGTATAAAGAGAATAAAAAATTGGCATATGGACACATCCATTATCACTTCTAATTCGTCTCATAAAAGTAATTTGTATTTTACCCTAAACCTATTCAATTAAAATTTTATTCATGCACACCACTTTGTTCAAAATACCCACATTTGAAACTTTCAAAAAATTATAAGTTTGTCATCATGTTCTGGGCTAAATTGCCGTTCTAGAACCCATTATGACCACTAGTCGGGTATTATTATTGACCTAATTAAATACCGATCGGCTATTAATACCCAGCCAAGTTTTATTTCGGTCAGATAGTAATGTTCGATTAGAATAAAATGGGATGGAAATATTAAACTCGAGTATATAATGGGTAAGATAATGAAGGCAGGAGCTAATGGAAGCAGAGGCGGACTTCGATTTTGGGCTCAGAGGATGTGATTAGGGGTAAGCATCGGTCGGTTCGGTTCGGTTTTGGGTAGAAAATACTCCATCGAAAATCGAACCGAACTAACAAAACTGAAACCGAACTGACCGAACTTCATAAATAACCGAAACCCGAATCGAAAGTTTAGTTTGGTTTGGTTTCGGTAGGTTTTTGGTTTTCTGGGCTGCGGCCCAGAAACCTACTTGAGTTTAAAAAAAAAAAATTGAGCCTTTTGGGTTAACTAAAAGATTCGGATTATGGGTCAGATTGAATTACGAGTTATCGAGTCGGTTAGAGTTACTGTTTGGTTTTTTCGGTCGGTTTCGGTTGGCGATTACGCCACCGAAACCCGACCCGAAGGCCGAATTGAAATTCGATTTTGTAACCGACCCGACCCGATAACCGAATTAATCGAACCGATCGGTTCGGGTCGGATCGGTTGAGCGGTTTTTTCGGTTAATTCAAAAATCCACTCACTCCTAGATGTGATCAATAAAAAGATGAGAGAGAAGTTTAGAATTGGGAAAAAAAAAAAAGTTGGCATATTGAATAAATATGGAATCATTCAAAATTAAAAGTGAGCGTAAAGAGAAATGTGTGCGTCAAGAGGAACAAGATGTGCATGAATAGAATTTCCCCTTAATTAATTATAAGTAACTCAAGTGATTAGCTTTACCAAAAGTATCCTTTTTACATTCCTTCTTATGATTCTAAGCATGTAATTCACCAGTGAAAAATCAACCTTCGTTGAGAACATTATGTCACCAGACGTATCATAAATCTAAAAAATTGATGCCATCCGCTTCACCATCATATTTCTAAACATAAACAGTATAAAAAAATTATGGGAAGCTTGAATTAGTTATTTAAATTTGTAAATGATAGCTGAGAGGGGTTAATTTTGGCCAGTAAGAAGTTGGGTGATAATAAGATATGACTGTTTTAACTTAAAGAGCATTTTTTTATATAGATAAACTATAATCAATCAAAAAAATGTATTATAAAGCTGTAGAAATGCAAATTATCTTCAAAATGGTACGAAGAATAACTTAATCGATGTCCAGAGACAAAAGTTAACATTATTTTACTGGAATACTACATTGCAATTTGACTGGCCCATCGCTGGCCAAAAGGGCCCATTGATGACTACTTACCAATGGCTCCTAAAGGCCCATCAATAAATTAATTGTAAAATATGTAAAAACTGCTAACTACAGGACCCTTTTCTACCAGGATAATTGCATAACGGATTAATTTTGGTTTGGGATGCGGGTTTGACTCGTGTGTTGGAAATTTGACTCCGTTTGAGTTGGGCTTTATTCCAAACAATCCTAAACTTAGATGGATGTTTGGATGGTTTTGATTATGATTGGATTTATTTTAAAGATCACGATTCTTCCACTTGTTATTTGTATAGTTAAGATTTATTTAGGAGACAAATCTCAATTATAAAAGGAGGAGAAAACTAGATTTGAAAAAGTTTTTTGGAAGAAGGGTTTAGATGAAATGAAGAAAACTTGTTGGAGAAAATTAAGGGTGTCTAAGAAAATTTTTGAAGAAAAAATGAGTCTTTGGAGATCTTTTGCCAACTTATTTTTCATCATTTATAGTATTGTAGAGACAGTGCTTTCACTTCAATCTTCATTTTTATAGAGTGTTACAGTCTGAACAACATCATTATCATCATTCTTCCATAATATTCATCACCATATGGAAGAGTTGTAAGTTTTTTTTGATTTTGTGCTTATCGATATTGAGTCATGTGAGTCTTCTAACTCTATTTTTACAATCTTTGATTGGTTGTTCTATAGTGTACTCAAGCCAGAGTTGATTGAGGAGCGATCATGTTACAATATACTCAAGTCAGGGTGAGTTAAGTGATAGTAGCTAGTAGAGAGTGAGATTTACACATTTTATAAGTTATCTATAGAGACGATTAGTTGAGATAGACTCGGATGCTTCTTGTAACTACTGATCAAGGACCTATACTTTTGGTAGAAGACTCACTTGACGAGGAGGAGTAGTCGTAGAGATTTTCAAACTAGTATAAATATCATGTCTTTTTTGGTTTGATTATTTTCTATAGTTGCTTTTATATTTCCACTGCATATAACTTTGATAATCTTTCAAGTAAAGCTAAAAAGTTACAGTAATCTTATTAACTCTTCCTCTAGGCTTTCATCTTAATCCTAACACTAATTGGATGGGATTATCCATAATTTATGCCGAGAAACTTCATAAACTAAATGATATACACACAAGTGACGCCATCAACGCGCGAGTTCAATACTGATGTATCTTCGGTTATTTCTTTTTGACCTCAACCATATAGTAGAATTCATGCTAAATCCTGAAAATACTTTATTATTGATGTTGTTTCTATCAACTTGACATCTCAACCACTTGTTTCATACATTATTTATCTCCCTCTCACAGTTGAAATAAACATGCTTTCATATAACATGATGCCACAAAGTTGCTTGAGTACTCCCTCAAGTGAAGAATTAGAAGCCAACCCAAGCAAAACTGCGTAGGGTAATAGATTTTTCATTTGATCAAACAAGAAGCAGTGTGACCTAGTAATCCCATGAGTTCCTTCTCTAGTCCATACAACAAACTAGTTCCAACTAGTTACAACAAACTAGTTCCAACGAATGGAATGACAAGATGACGAGATGATGACATTGAAGACAGTGTAATTTTTATTGTAGTGGCTTTTGTAATTTGTATGTTGACTTTATTGACTTTATGTTTAGGTGGGGCATGATTTCCACTCTAGTTTGTTTTATTGTAATATGAACATTCTGTTATGGCTTATTAATAGAACACGGAGGACATTTTGCTCGCCATTCACAAAAAAAAAAAAAACGATGGTTAGTTTTCTATCTGGGGATGTCTCCTACAAATACTTGCTATTCGAAACGTCTGATCAGTAAGTATTATCCCCAGGAAGTGGTTTCGATCGACAAGTCCGCCCATATTTTTTCTCTTTCTTCAACTGGGACAACTCTCTCTATTGGGGTAGCTAGACTTAGGCTACTACTTGGTGCATTAGTCTAAATCTCTCAGATATTGGAGCAGACGGAAGCATAGTAGACTGCTAACAAATTATTGAAAGATGAAAACAGAGATGAAAACAATAAGAAAAGAACTAAGAGAGGGATTTAAAATGATTTTATTACTTGAATTGGAATTGATCCAAATTTTATTTTGGAAGAGGGAAAAAGAATGACTATTTTGCTTTAGCTCTTTAGTGTTATAGCTTATATTTCAAAGTCTCTATTTATAGATATCACAATTCAAAATATTTCACTCACCCTAAACTTATGAATCACAAATTAAATATTTTCTCACTCTACCTTAGCCACCTTCCTATTAATTAGCTCATTGATTTTGACTTTTTATATTTTACTATTAATTAACCCATTGGTTGTGACTTCATATTTTTCACATTTTCAATGTAGCAGACAACTTAAATATCCTTTCACACTACATTTTCTAGAAATTATTAATTACTTTTTAACACCCCTCTTAATTTGTAATTTCTAGTTATTTTCCTAAGTGAATACATTTTTCTGCTGGTATGCCTTTGGTAAAAATATCTGCTAGTTGGTCAATGATTGGAATGATCTCCAACTTTTTCTCTTTGTTTTCATTGAGCTCCCTGATGAAATGATGTCAAATCTCAATGTGCTTGGTTCTGGCTTGAAATGCTGGATTTTTTTTTATCTTTGCAATGGTTGATATATTGTCGCAATAGATTGTTATAGGAACTTCTTGTTTTTATTGGCAACTTGTTCAAAATATAATTAAACAACTGCAGATACTGCTTCAATCCAAATTTTATTTGGAAGGCTTTTACTTTTCAATATGCTTCTTGCCATCTCCACTATGGATCTATGGATCTGTTCTTTCTTTTTGTTACACCGTTATGTTGACGAGTATACCTTATTATTAACTCTTTCTTTATCCATTGAGTTTTACAATAATCATGAAACTTTGTAGAATTAAATTCTCCACCAGGATTTGTTCTTAACATCGTCAATTTGTGGTCACTATGCTTTTCCATAAAAGCTTTAAACTGAACAAATAAAAAAAATTCTGGTTTTTATTTTAGAAAATAAACCCACATCATTCTACTGTAATCATCAACAAATAGTATAAAATATTTTTTGCCACTTATTGATGGAATTTGAGTTGAGCTACAAATATCAATATATACCAATTCTAATGGATCTTTAGCACTCTATGAAGTTTTAGTAAAAAATAATCTATACATCTTTCTATAAATACATCATTCACAAATCTCTTATTTATGTGTAGGAGTTCAGTAACCATACTCTTTAACTTTAGCAAATTAGATTTCTGAAATTTAAATGGTCATATCTTAAGTACCAAATAGAGAGTATTATTTTCTTCAAATTTCAATGCAAGATCCTCTATTGGCATGCATAGATAAAATACTTTATTTGGAGTCATTTTTATTCAAGCCACAATTTTCTTGGTTTTATCAATAATCACACTTTCATCTTTAATGAATTTAATAAATATCATTTTTGTATTAATTACTCTACGCTTAGCAAATTTT